>JACEEZ010008118.1:15000-22500 GCA_016584305.1 Chionoecetes opilio
AATGTTGTAATAAGTTTAAACGTCACTAAATATAGACAATATAACGATATTGTAAGGCTGATAAAAAGTAATGATAAAATTATTGTGATAGGTCAAAAATTCAGTATATATATATATATATATATAGATATATATATATATTATATATAATATATATATATATATATATTATATATATATATATATATTATATATATATATATATTATATATATATCTCTTTTATTCAAGAAGAGATATTAATGCTGGGGAGCTGGAAGTGTACTCATATAAAACACGTGTATTATATTTATCCCGCGGGGACGGGAATGAACTAACTTTCCATGAGTGGGCGGCTGCATGGGCCGCCAAATCCTCCTACACGTGTCAATCGTTGGGGGGGGGGCGGGGTTTTCCCCCTACCAATACCTGCCACGAACACCGGGATGGAACAAATTTTTGACGATTAAAAATAGCCACCGCCCCCAAATCAGGGCTAGTTTAAGGTGAAAATGCTTTTTATTCGGGGAATGCTCAATTATTCTATGCCGTATCTATCATTTACCAAAAATTCCCTTAAATGTTTCCCTGACCATTAAAATTTTATATGCCCCCTAACGCACCCCTTAGATGACGGCAAAACTTCTCCACTAGGGGGGGGGGGGGGGGAGGAAAAAAAACCACCACTCTACCAAATTTATGAGGGGGGGTTTGGGTGGAAAATTTTCCACAACTGGGGGTCCGAAAACTGAAGTTCCGCTTCTTCTCCCGAAGACAGGCCCATAGCCCCGGGAAACATTTGGATGTTTTTTCGGCACTTGGTCTTTGGCTATTTTTAATTTAAATACCCTGATAGGGACAAGTGATATGCAGATATATTTTTGATCGGGGAGAGACTTACTCCTGATGTTATAATATCCCCAGTATAGCCCCTCACCATTGCCCCTAAATTTGGTTTTAGGATTTTTTATCGGGGGAAGGGTTCAGGGGACCTAATAGGAGTAGTCTACCTCAATCTTTAATTTAATGATAGATTTTGGAATATTTGACTGCCTGCTATCATGATGTACCAAAAAAATTACCCTATTCGGCAAATATTGTAGCCACCCCCATTAATGGTTCCTATGATATTTTTCCCACCAATAATTAGTAAGAATGGCTTTTGGGAAATTTAGTATGGGATGGCAGGGGGTATTTGGAGATCAGCTTTCAAATTTTGTCCTCGACCCAAATTTTATCCTTCATGATAAAGGACAGACCTAATAATTTGATCAATTTGTTCCTTGGGGGCTGGCTGGGCCAAGAGAGATATTCCTCAGGAAATACCTACTTCTTATTGTTCTGCCCCCAAAACTTAAAAGGATCGGCTATCCCTTTTAATGGATTGGAAGACTAAATTAGTAGTCTTAATTATTTTTGCTCAAAGGAAAAAAAACCTTTCTATGTTATCACAGGGATCGGATAAATTCGGGTTTCCCCCTTTATATCTACAGTATTCTGGCTGAGGGGAACCTGTATGGCATATTTTACACTCTTTCACCAGGTAGGGCCCTTTTAAAAACCATAATCCTGTGTTCAATTTGAGGTTATTACTCCTTGAAACACATTTTATTAGGATTATCATTAGTGGTTTTGTATTGTTATGAACTGGAATACCACTTTTCCTCTACTACCTCACTATTGGTGGGGCAAGAAATGTTCCAATTTTGGTAAAAATGGGGGCGGCATGACTGGGAAATACTCTCCTCCTGTTCAGCTTTGTGAGTATGGGGGAGGGGCCCATTTTTCCCTTACCACCAGCACTAGTGAACAGGAGACGTTATGTATATTGATGACCTTCCTTGGGAAACGCCCGAAAAAAATCATTCCTAATATATTGGAAGGGCCCATAAACATCTTTAAAGGGCATTACAAAACTATTTTAACCCATTACCCCTCAGCTTTCCGCTGTTTCTTTTAGTGCATTAACATTAAACTAATACCAAATTATTAATTCTACAGCAGCTCCCTACATTTATATCTTTCTTTTTGGACTGGGGGTTTGAACTATGTCAAAGGTTTGACCCTATTATTGGCGAAAAACCTGATGGTAAATTACTTTAATAATTTGGGTATTGTAATAATTCAACTATCTCTCTGCTTTAAAGGATTTTTGTGCCCACTGTCAAACTTGTCTTTACTTTGACTGAATTCCATTAGGGACAATTAAATTTCGGCAGTTAACAGCTGTAAACTACCTTTTTAGTGCGCCATTTTAAAACTACTGTAGCGTCTGGTTTTTCACTGTTTGGAAAAAGAGCGATGTTAGGGATAGTTTGTTTACATTTCCTACAAGTTTTAAGCTTATGGGGCAGTTTGAAGCTTTTTTTACCACGGAACAGGTTAGGCATTAAAAAGGCGATTAACCCTTTTAAATCTCGGTAAACAATCTGAATAGATATTCATTAAAGGGTGAATGACGACCCTCACATAAACCAATTTTTATTCGTACTTTACTAGAAAATAGCCCCCGGAAAAGGGATTGTATCATTATTTGAAGGTCTAAGTGGGTTTTTGGTGGCGGAATTTTAAAACTTAAATTTAAAGGTTTTGATTTTCTTAAAAAGGGGGTAAATACCCATTAACGGGAATCTTTAAACTTGAGGGTGGGTGTATAGCTATTTCCCTCGGCGTAAAAATCGTGATTCCCTATGGTGGGGTTTTGCCCTTTAAACTTTGCAAACTTTGGCTTAAAGAAGCTTTCTCGTTTTATGAAAAATGAGCCACTCCCGAATCCCTCATATTCAATTTTCTTTATCGAGGTATCTTCGACTTCGTGTTCATGATTGATAAAACTTGGTGAAAATTTTTTTTACCCCGCTTTTCTTAATTGAACTTCATAATGGCAGTAAGTTCCCATATTTTTCCCATTTCCTTTTTTTCAAAGGTAGACCTTGTCGTTAATTTAATATAATCAATAGGAAATTTCCTTATTGCGTCCCACATTTATTTTAATTCGTATGAATTGCTAATTTAGCTGATAAAGAAAAGCCTTTTCTAATTTTGCCATGATTTAGTTAATAACTAAGTAAAAAAAAATTTTTATATGAAAAATTAAGTCCTGAGAATAAATTTCTATTTCATAATTAGTTATTAATTTCCCAAGGCTGGAAGCGCCGTTGGCTGGCATGTCAAGGCGCATAATAGGCCTATGACCAACAGACTTAACTATTACCCTTAATAAGGTACGTAGCTTCTGATGTTTTTCTACTACCCGGCAGGGGGTTTGAACGGTTGAGTCGTTCCTGACGTTCGAAAAACCCCGCCCCCCCACCTCATAACCAGCAATTTTGGTAGGCTCTAATTATACTCCAATTTAACGACCACTTTGAGTCACATGAAAATCAATATTCCTCACTCGGGGCACCATGTGGAAATTTGTATCCAAACATATTTAAAGTGATCTTACCTAACAAAAAACCATGTTCTATCTCATCCCCACACAATCCCCCGTAATCAAAACTAGGATATTATTGGGGGATAGGGGTTGAATCGCTGTAGGCTTTATCAACATGCCTGTTTTCCCGTTCCGATGTGGTCGCCGGGATCGAGGCCCGCCCGGGAATGACGAAGGTGGGAGGGGTAGTTTTTATCGGTTGGCGTCAAAGGGAAACTATTAGGGTTAAAAGACGCGGTGAAATATTCCCGTGCGTCGTTTTAAAACTCCTATTTTTTATCACTTAAGTACAAAAAAGAACGTATTACAAAACTTTTTATTTTAACGAGAAGAGATAAACCTGTGAGAGCGGGGAGTGTATCATATACAAGCACTGTAAAAATGTTCCCCGCAAGGGGGCTGGACTGAAATAACTTTCCCGGAGTGGGGGGCTGCGATCGCCGCACAAATCCCCCTACACGTGTCAATCGTTGGGGGTGGCGGGCGCACCCCTACCAAAATCTGCCACGTATAACGCAGGATAGGAACAAATATTCGACGACGACCAATAGCCAGTCACTCCAATCAAGGTGCTAATTATAAGGTCCAATACTTAATATTACTGGGAATGTTCAATTATTCTATCCCAGTATTTATCATTTACTTAAATTACCTTAAATAATTACTCATTTCCATTATAATTATAAATATATATATATATATATATATATATATATAATATATATATATATATATATATATATATATATTATATATATATATATATATATATAAAATTATAACATATATATAAAATAAAATATATATACATATATATATATATTATATATATATATATATATATATATATATATATATATATATATATATATATATATATATAGATATATATATATAATATATATATATATTATATATATATATATATATATATATATATATATTTGGGTGATTCAAAAAATGAAATTTGAAATATCTGACGGCATCCATGAATTATTGTGAGGAATGGCAAGAACAAAAGCAGAAAATGTTTCATTTGAATTTTTTTAAGATTTAGGGCTCGCATAGGGTAGTTGATTTATCGAGACAATGCATATATTCATTTCTCGAGTTTATTTATTCACATCAACTATAAATGCCACAGAAACGAAAGTATTTGCTCGGAAGTGAGGTAACTAACTATTCTAGGAACATTTCACGATACAGCAGTGTATACAAGGATGAATATTACTTTGATACTATACAAGGAACAGTGATAGGAGTGGCACATTTCCTGGACTCTCTTAAAACTAAAACTTCAAATGACTGAAATAACGATTGAAATGATTTGTATATTCTTCTGTAAGATTAGTTAGGGTTCAGGTTCAGCCGTCGGTGGCGCTTGACAGCTTGCAGGAGAGCTTGTCGATCGCTCTCGTCCGTGGTGAGGATCTGGGAATAATCAGTGATAAGTTTGATCGCCCGTTCCGCAGGATCATTGGCCCACTGCCAGATGTTGGACGGTCTCCTTGCCCTGGTTGTACGCCTCGTTTTCCTTCCAGCTGAGCACAGGAGACTGGAGAAACGAGGCATCCAACTTCAGTTCCGTGAAGGAGAAAAGTGACTCCTTGGTGACAAGGTCACTCAAAGTTACCGAAGAAGGATCTTGGGGTGCTGTCGTCCATCGCTTCTTGTCGAGGTCCTTGTCAATGGCCAGCTTCTCCACCATCTTGGTCTTCTCCTCGATCGTGACTTTGTCGCTGAACAAGGCAAGGCCAACAAGGTCCGTTCCCAAGTACCAAAAGTGCCGCTTGAAGGTCTTCACCGTGGCCTCCGAGATCTTTGAGTTGAGGTCTCTGTACTTGTGGAGATCATGGAAGAGAGTGAGATCGTTGAAAGGAGCGTCTGCGGCCAAGGGAGCCTCGAACCAGGCACGGGCGTAGATTAGGATGATGAACACACTCATCTCCTGGAGGCTACGCAGTTCCCTCGGCGTGAGTTCGAACTCGTACTTGAACATCGTCATCTTGAGCGTGTAGATCGCCTTCGCCATCCATCTCGCGTAGTGGTGAGCTCCTGGTTTGCGGAAGGTGGTGGGAACCTCCCCCTTAATGGCCTTTGCGGTTAGTTCCGCTAACTCTTTCTAATCGTCTCTTGTCGTTGCGGCCGCCTTGGCAAGAGCCTCAAGGGTCGTCCTCTTCCATTCGTCATGGTCAGCCAATCGTGGGTCGTTGATGATCGTAGCATTGGCTTTTATGAGAGTGGGCCACTTCTTTTGGAACCGTTTGAATAGTTGAACGTCTGGGCCGGACGTAGCGTCGCCGAAGGTGGCCTTGAAGGCTGAGGCCAGGATGAGCTCCATAACGTGGTGGCGGCACGCCAAGTTCAACAACGGACGACCTAACTTCTGTTCGAGGAGTGTGCAACAGCCAGCATGGACGCCCGTATTTGAAGCGGTGGTGTCGAAGCAGAGACCTCCAACTCTATCTTCGAACTTCCAGTGTCTGATGGTCTCCTCGATTTTGCTGGCCATTGCTTCTCCGCTACCGGATGGCAAGGCAGGGATAGCCAGGAGCTTCTCTCCTTCAAGGGACGGACTGGTAACAACGATGGCTAAGCGATCGACATGACCTTGACTTTCTGATCCGGAAAAGAGTTTCCCGTCCCAATGAAGGATGAGAACCGCGTCGTGCTCCTGTACTTGGTTTCGATAATCCTTGACAGCTGCTTCTGCTGTCTCCTTCCGCAACACTTTCCGATGTCGGCGAATGGACGAGGTGGACGGACTCAGCACTCCCTGGTCTGCAGCGATGGCAGAGAAGACGTGGTGGGCTCCGCGAGAGGTCAACTTGACCCTGTCAGCTGCTGCTGCCACCTCCTTCGTGATCTTCAGCCTTTTCGGACGAGAAGCAGAGGCAGCGGCGCTTCCCCGAGCAGAAGAGTTGGTGTCGGACGAAGAAGCTGATGAATCAGGACATTCAGCAGTGGCGGAACTCCCGGTCACCAATTCAATCACCTCTCCCCTCTCCAAAGTCTCTGCTAACTCCTTCTTCTTCCTCCTTCTCTCAGCAGCCAACCTCTCATGTTTCCTAGACTCTTTTGCCATGCTCTCCTTGTCAACAGTACTCATTACCATTTTCCTCTGGCCCCTTTGGTCGTCGAGGAAGTCCTTGTCCTTCTGTTTGAGGTGGATCATGGAGGAAGAAGTGGCAGGGGCTGCGATGTCGAACAGTGACGCCAAGTGTCCCTAGACGTGTTTTCGCCTTCTTACGAACTTCGTATTTCCCGACGAGGGTTTCCAGTTTTTTCATGATTGATCGCAGCGGGACAACAGGAATATGGGCCCGTTCCCAAACTCTGACGACTTCGTCGATGACAGCTTTTCGATTGTCCTTGCTATTCGATCCATGACAGAAGAGTCGCCGCAGAACATCTTCCCCTGTTGGAAGGACAATCTGACTGAGGGCTTCAAGGGGCTGTGCCAACAAAAACAGCTCAGTCTGTTTCCGAGTTGAACGCGCCATTTTGACCTGAGGACAAAAAGATGATGTTTTTAGCTTACTTCTGGGTTTGACATTATAAATACAGAGCTATATAACAGCAAAAACTACGTCGGGGTATGCACCAAACGAGTTGCCATCGCCAAGAAGTATATCTAAAGGCATGGAGCCCACAACACTGTGTATGGTAGGTACACTATGCTAAGGGGAAGCAGAGCAAACTTTCGATCACTCGTTGCGACCCCTCAACATGCTTTTATTTGGACGAGAACCTGGATTTAGGAGTTTCTCAAGAACCCTCACAATAATTCACGAGTGCAAAAACGAATAGTTCACTTTGAATTTCTTACTCTATAAAAGTGAACCACCCTAATATATATATATATATATATATATATATAATATATATATATATATATATATATATATATATATATATATATATATATATATATATATATATATATATATATATATATATATATATATATATATATATATATATATATATATATATTATATATATATATATATATATATATATATAATATATTATATATAATATATATATATACATCCCTATACGCATCCCTTAGATGGGCGGACA
>JACEEZ010008118.1:27500-32675 GCA_016584305.1 Chionoecetes opilio
TTCGGGGAGGCGGTAGCGGAGTGGTTAGCGTCTCTGCCTGGCGTTCTCGGTGACCCGAGTTCGATCCCCGAAGAAACCCCAAACCTTTCTGCACCGTCAAGTGGTCTAAGAACACCCACATGCCCTGTCCATCAACTCTACCTTCGATTGCGAGTGCATCGGAGGACACAGGGGGGCGGCATGAGCCTCTAATCACAGGCGTCACTATAAGAATCCTGCCTGCGCCACCACGGGTGAGGACCAACCATCAGAGCCCTCAAGTGAACCTCCAGAGCCTACCATCC
The DNA here is from genome assembly GCA_016584305.1 of Chionoecetes opilio. NCBI lineage: Eukaryota > Metazoa > Arthropoda > Malacostraca > Decapoda > Majidae > Chionoecetes > Chionoecetes opilio. The sequence continues at coordinate 27,785 of JACEEZ010008118.1, forward strand.
GAGCCCTGGGTCACCACTGCCTTCAGGCGCTATAGGCACATATGTAAAAAAATAAAAAAATAAAAAAATAGTATTCTTATAACGTAACAAATTGGACATAGACAGTATCTTCAAAGGACACTGGATATAATTTTTTTAGCTCCATATGTGTCACTAACATACACTTACTTTTTGGTAGGAGTGGAGGAGTAGCCGAGCGGGGTGGGGGGCTAAGCAAAACACAAAGTGGTTATATAATTATTAGTATTATGAAAAGAGGGAATCGGCCGAATACAGCTCGGGGTAATTATAGTCCTCTGTTATTATTAATGCACAAAAGGTATTCACCACAACAAAATGTTCAAGTATCACGCACACGTCCACACACTACGAATGTCTACCTTTCTCTGACACCGTCGCGTGTGGCTTCTCCACAGGGCGCGGCAGGGGGTGCCCGCCAAGGGTATCAGGTAACAGGGTGTGGCCCTCTCCAGGATGTGGTGTCCTCTGGCGGCATATGATGTAGATGACGTGGCATGGGCGTGACACGTAATATATATAATCTTAAACCTGGAAATTATTAGCAGAAAGGTGCATGCATTAAATATAAATGTAAGGATTACATATGTACCTATAAAGCCCAACATCACTCGGTCACCTACCTGGCGCGTCCTCGCGCCGTCCTAGAGACATGTACCTAACCATGTTACAATTATGTATTTACCTGATTTTGTGGGATTTTGCCCTCAGGAGAACATACAAAGATAGGGCCTTCCTAACAACAAGGCAAAGTGGAACTACTATGATGATGATGATTACGATTGGCATAACCATTGAAGGAAAATGAACAGCTGGGTTAAGCTAGACAGGTACGGCTGTTTCCAATTCTGAGAAATTAGAGAATGTAAGCTGATAAATGGTATTAGTGACATAGTTAATGCTTGAGAAATTTATATACTTCAAGCTATCAATAGGGAAAAGTCGAGCACTGAGATTAACTACAAATCCTTCGCGCAGTTTTTCAGGAAAGGTATTCAAATAGTAAGCGCAAATAGCAAGCCATAAGAATTGCGAAATGACCGGAAACTTTATGATACACTGCACCTACGGGACATACTACAGACACATAGAATGTTTGTGTAAAGAAGAAATAGTGATGTTCGAAGAAACTTTTGTGAAAGAATGGTCGTGAAATAAAGTGGGTGTAAGGACATAACGATAAGGCCTGAAAGCATTAGCCTGAGTTAGCACCACCTCACAAATACCGTCACCTATAGGTAATAAGGCAAAGAGAGATGCGGGGCAAAAATACAGGTGTTCTGGATATTCCTTTACGCGAGTAATCTACTCACACAGGTAAACTCACCTTGAAGGTAGATGGGTAGATGAGTCAATGTTCAGTAACTCACGTTCCAATCAATCTGTTTACGTTGGAATATTAATCTGTGGTGTCGTGAGGATGTAGAGAGACGCCAGGGTAATTGAGGTAGTATAATTGTCTTAAGCTACAATATATACACCTTGACGAAATGTACAGGAACCCCTGTGACCTCCGTTTATACCCTTGGCTCAAGCTTGTCTTCCCGTCGGCGGCGGTGATGAGCCGCCGCTGCCTCCCTCATGCAGGTGTCAACTACTCTGTTTATCTATCATACATATACCTCTGCTTCATTACTAAACATATAGCAAGAAACAAGTAATTTTTCTACCATAGAATAAACTGATAATATAACTACTCTATATAAATATCTATTATGTTACCATCTATTTATAAGAGATGAAAATAAGCTATGTAACATCTCTACCAACCTTGCCTGCTCTCTATCCTGCTGATTCTGCAGTAATACAACTGGGTGAAGCCGGCAACATTATGTGCCACACCCATACCTAAGTATCTACACTTACAAATGCCTTAACACAGGTTCAAATATTCTGTACGGCACCTATCCAAGTCTTGCTTCCAGTAGAATACTGGTTATATTTATTATTAATCAACACCACAGTACTTGGTTGATTCAGTATCATAACAGATTCGTTCACTGAAAAAGGAAATGGTTCAATTCTGTGAACATCAGACACATGCTTGGATCGAAAAGGAACATGTATAACAACGGCATCTGACGTTAGCACTGATTCAAGGAGAATGTAATAGTGTTGAATACCATTTAAATCAAACAAAGGTTTCAACTTGTAATTTGTCTTTCCTAAGTTCAAGGCATGCATAAAATCCTTAATAGAAAAGAGTGAAGAAGTGACCCTTCCACCCACTGCGTCAACCATATTTGTTAGTATTTGTTTGTTAGTCCTTACAATAGAAGTAACCGAATTAGTCAAAACAGGTAGTGCTTGCACTAACACAGTAAAAGCTTTGTAAAAGTTGGGCTCAGATTGAATAGTATTTAAGATCTACCTCAAGGAGTCAGTGAAAGAGGCAAGATCTACTGCTTGACTTTCATTTCTGGGAATATTTATGCAATTAAAATGAATGAGTTTGTTATTAAAGGAAGCCAAGGATGCCAGTTGATTGCATCGGTCTCTAAGTTCTTCTACATCCTCATTCATAGCTGTACCAAATAGCATGCGCGAGAGCTGTCCAATACCGTCAATGAATCTCCGCTTTGTGCGGTTAGATACTTTTAACCCGTCATAGTTTTCCAAAGCTAGGTTGACAGTGTCGTTCAGGTATTGTACTCTAGCAGTTAAAAGGATAAAAAAGGATCTAGTGTACTTCGCCGGAAAGTAGGACTCCATCTTCAAGAGGGCTTCATCCAGTTGTACCGTTACTTTTCTCAGTCTACTTGGGATTTCCATCAAAGTAGCATACGGATAACGTACCCACAAAACATCCTCCACCAAGGTAATCCTTCCCAAGGGAGCGGTTAGGGCTCACGGTTTGATATGAGCAGGTTCCAGAGCCAAAATAGAATGCAGGATGAAGAAGAGGAATTGGACAGACATCTCTGGAACAGAAAAGCTATAATTTACGAGGGCGTAAAACATAAGCATGAGTTTGGTCAGTAGGAGCATTAGCTGTGTTAGTTTCAAGCCGCGTAGCATCGCTAAGTTTAGCAGTTTCTACTAAGCATAAATCAGGCTTGGCATTGGTCCGTTTAAAGAGGATACCACAGAGGGGATGCCAAAATTTCCCAGGCTGCTTTTCGAGCCAAAATCTTATCTCCATCGTATTTTTCGTGAGCGTTTACATTATCTGACCAAGTTTCATTACTATTGGGTTATAAATAGTTTATATATATATATATATATATATAATATATATATATATATATATATATATATATATATATATATATATATATATATATATATATATATATATATATATATATATATATAGATATATATATGCAGTCATATGAAAATCTACTTAAAATCGAAAAATTCTTTGTTTGATGAGATATTTAGCTTAGGATATTCTGTAAACATTCAACAATAAAGTTACGAAGAGAAATTCTCCTATCACTCCGAAAAAGGTTGAAAATGCCTCTCTGATAATAATGTAATATCTAGAATACGAAAAATTCAAGAAATTCCGCCTGTCATTGTAATCAAAATCCACTGCGTCATTTTACACATATCTATGCAAGTATAAAGTGTGCAAAGTTTGAGATCTGTATTACAAAAATGGCAGGAGGAGTAGAACGTGAAAGTAAAAAAAATGTGTTTTGAGAAAACAACGAATATTCTTTATCTTATTGTATATCAAGTTACTTTAGTCTAACTTCTTATTTATCCATTGTCTAATGTATTGAGGTGATAGAACACGTTCGTATACATTCCTATTTCATTGGAAAATATTATTTTTCAAATTATACAAATAATTATGATGGTGATGCGGTGGCCAGGATGGGACGCGGATTGGGGAAGGGGTAGCATTGGGGGGAGGGGCAGGGAATGGATAATATGGCTCATATTTGCGTTTCAGAGCTACTACGTTGTAGTTCTAGGCCAAAAGAACAATTTTACAAATAATTATGATGGTGAAGCGGTAGCCAGGATGGGACGCGAGGGGGGGGGTAGCATTGGGGGAACCAGGGAATGGGTAATATGGCTCATATTTGCATTTCAGAGCTACTACGTTGTAGTTCTAGGCCAAAAAAACAATTTTTGCACAAAAATGAAAACTGTCAAAATTGAGTGATTCTGGTCACTCAGATGTGTGGTCACTTAAGTCGATCACTGTGAATGACTTCTAAGGTATTTAACCAAGGATCCAAAACATCAAACTTATTTCCATGGAGTTGCCTTCCAGGCGCGGAACCACAAATTTAGGAGCTAATTTAAAATTCCGTTCCGGGACTCGAATCATGACAGAGTCACCAACCCGGATTTGAACGGGTGAAGAGCGCCGGTGTTGTTGGGAGCACATAGCAGTCTTGGAAGCCTGTAATTTATCTCTGACATCGTAATATAAGTCTGAGAAAACTTTAAGTTGACACTTAGCATAATCATCAACATTGTACACAGGTTTTTGAGGGCTACTAAGCAAGTCATATGGGAGTCGTTGCTCCATACCAAAAATAATAAAGAAAAGAGTTTGACCTGTCAACTCACAAATATTGCAATTAATTAACGCATGCAGCAACATAGGGTAACCAATCTTCCCAACTATCAAGCAAGCCACCAACAACTGGGCGCAAAGCTTCCAGGACTTTCCTGTTTGCATGCTCAACTAAACCGTTACTGGCAGGGTGATAAGTTACCGTGAATGTTTGCTTGATGCTGCCCACAGATTTCATTATGAAGCGCATTTTTTAATTGCGCGCCATTGTCACTCATTAAGGCTCGGGGAGATGAATATGGACAAAATAAGTTGGCGATCAATGCGTGTGCAATCGCTTTGGCACAATACTTGGTTATCCAATCACAGGGGCCAAAACAACATACCTTGAGT
>JACEEZ010008120.1:0-2500 GCA_016584305.1 Chionoecetes opilio
TTAACCTAATCAGAGTTACAAGCTGAATGAATACTTATTCATGCTCTTTGAAGTTAGACATAATACCGAAGGAAGCTAACATATGTAGTTATTACATGGCGAATATAAATACCAGTTAATTTTACACCACATTTGCCCAACGGATACAGTAAGCAGTGAAAGGACAAGTGGCACCATCGACTTGATGGAGGTTCTGTTGTATTTATGAGCTATAGTCATTAAAGCAGAATACCGATTAAACGTCTTGGTATTGCTGCATTATTGAGGTGAAAATCGATCATTCCAGACCCATCTTTTCATTGCGTAGCCGAGATAACGTTTAGTAATAAAATGAACAGCCTACAACAAATAGAAAGGTACTAATGGATACTCAAATTAAACAAAAAATTGTCGATTTTCCTTTTAAAAATCACATATTCTTGCAGTTCTCCAAATATCTTACTGCCACAACTCTTGCGATTTCTTGTATTTAAGTACATAAAATGTTTTAAATCATGCCATTTTCCATGTATATTCAATTATAATGCAATAGTTATCCTATAATATGAGAGCGTAACATGAGTTTTTGAGGGTATAGATAAGCTCCTTTCCTCTCAACAAGGAGACTACCATGAATTTTGTTTACATAAGATGTCCGCATACATATTTTCACAGATATTGCAAGTTTCGCTGCCGGTAATTCTACGTGTAGATGTAGTGATTTGAGAGCTTCTATGAATTTGGAAGCGGTGTGGATGCACGAATACCACAACGGCCAGGTCTGTTATCTCTCACTGGTACTGGAGGAGACAGTGTCAGGATATATCCGGCGGTCGAGGAAGTTTTGATGCAACCCTCGTGCTGCCATAAGGAATAAGTAGATGTTATACTCGTAATCATCCTACGTAGTGCCGACCGGGGTAACTCGGTCCTTCCAACGGACCGGTTCTATTCGGACCGCTATCTTTGCTTTGGTGTTTGTTTCTATATAAATAAGAGGGTAACAGTTTTGAATATCCCATGTAGTAAAACAACCATTTTTACATTTCTAATATTAATATGAATATAAATATTGATATGTAACTGAACCCAGGAACCAAAAAAGAAAATGAGTAAAATGACAGCAAAAAAAAGTGTCAGAGAAGTTTGTATAAAAAATCAGCTGATCTGGCGAACTTTCATGGGACGCAAAGACGAGACGGAGTATCTCCTTGTAAGTAAGCGTATATAGAGTGCTTTTCCTCCACTTTAACATGAAAATATCAGAAATGCTCTGTCTTGTCTCATTTTCTTATGATCAATGCTCAGTTTTGGTTCATATATACCCCGGTGACAAAAACACTCGCGGGGTAAACTGGACCGTTGTAATGTAGGGTGAGTTAGGGAGGAACTGTACAGTACACAAGGATATCGTACAGACCATGGAGGTAGTATTGGACTTCCTCCAAGGTACAGACATTCTCATGACCAAATTCATAGGTTTAGAATGGTATCCCTCTAATATGTATTAGAGAAAATGGGAGCGCACAGCTGAGGGGGATTTAAACGAATGACCCGCGGCTAAATTTTGAGGTGAGTTTTTTGCTGTTTTTTCATTTTAGATGTAATATTTCGCCACCAGTTACCGATTTCTGGTGTCCATGAATACATCAAGAGTGTTCTGGTAAAGTACAGAACATTGAGATATGTCTACCGTAGATAACACTAGACGCCACCGGCAGTGATGTCGCCAGGCGCCAAATATTACGAATTATAGCATCACTACTGCTGTGAATGTGCCCCTGAAGATGATACACAGTAGTTTATATCATGACTGTATAATCTACCCTGCTTCAGCGTTGTTTTATGCCTTGTATCTGCAAGTATAGACGGTTTCAAATTTCACTACTCGTTTTTTTGGCGCGACCAAGGCCAAGGGAGAGACGACAGACAGCGGCTCATCGCCTTTCGGGCTGGAGGATAAAAAACACTACCGTAGCTGCAATCTTTGTAGTCGTTACCAAGGCCGTCACTCGGTTGATATTTTTGTAATTTGTTAATGTATAGCCATAATATGATACAGATGAAGACAAAATGACACAGACTGGCACTCGTGGAGATGATGGGTCCAGTCACTAACACCTGATTTCCATGTGGTCTATATTGCCAGATATGTTTTTTTCTGCTGCAGTCACGGTGTAGTGTTACCACGCCGGGCGGAGTAGTTCTCTCTCTCTCCTCTTCTTCTCCTCTCTCTCTCTCTCTCTCTCTCTCTCTCTCCTCTCTCTCTCTCTCTCTCTCCTCTCTCTCCTCTTTCCTCTCTCTCTCCTCTTTCCTTCTCTCCTCTCTCTTCTCCCCTTTTCCCTTCTCTCTCTCTCTCATCTCTCTCTCCTCTCTCTCTCTCTCTCTCCTCTCTCTCTCTCTTCTCTCTCCCTCCTTTCCTCTCTCTCTCTCTTCTCTCTCTCTCTCTCTCTCTCTCTCTCTCTCTCTCTCTCTCTCTCTCTCTCTCTCTCTCTCTCTCTCTCTCTCTCTCTCTCTCTCT
>JACEEZ010008120.1:7500-17773 GCA_016584305.1 Chionoecetes opilio
CTCACACGGCCATGGTTTATCTAAAGGTGGCGGCAGCGCTTCTGAGACGCGGAGGGTTTATGCCTCATTCCCTAGTTGTTAGGAATTTTGGAGAACACTGAGGCGCTGAGTAAGCTATGCGTATAAGGTCCAATCGGCATTGCACCTACGAATAACCCGCTTCTTTAAATTATTTTACATTTAGGAAAAAATTTTGGTTTTTAAATTTTTTTATTTATCCTGTTTTTTTTGAATAAAAAATTTTTTGATCTACAGTTTATGTGGTACTATATAGTGCCGACCGGGGTAATTGGCCTGGTTTGACAAACTTTGATTAGTTTCCATACTATTGAAGAAACAAACAAAAATTAATACAATCTAAGAGGGCCACTACCTATATGTTATAAATTGAAAAATTTCCTATAGCTCTGTTAGCAAACTGAGAAGTGCGGACCGCATTGTTTCACAAATGGTAAATGGACCTAACTCTGGGTAAATTGGTCTATATAAATTTTAACTTTTTATTTTTCAACAAGACAAACCTCCAAAAACTAACCTCATGTATACATGCCACGGACTTTCAGACAAATAAAAAAATTGATATGAAGAAAAAGGTTCATATCATGTCATACCATGCCACGGACTTTACAGACAAAATAAAAGAATAATATAAGAAAAAGTTCATATCGTCATACCATGCCCACGGACTTTTAAGACAAAATAAAAGAATGATATATGAAGAAAAAGGTATATGTCATACATGCCCACGACCTTTAAGACAAAAAAAGAATTGATATATGAGAAAAAGTGTCATACAATGTTTGCTCTATATATTATCAAATATAAAACAGTAAAAACGCTAAGAAATGCCATTACGAGACGAAGAAATATGCATTCACTTCAACTCTTCGCCATTAAAACTTTGCGAGTCAAATTTTATCATGAAGGGTATCAATAGAAGCGCAATTTTATTAGCTTTCCTTTGATATATTTAGTTTTCTGATAAATGAATTAGAAGATGCAAAAAATTAGCGTTAAATAAATAAATAAAATCATCAAACTGGTAATTTTCCCGATTGATGATGTTATTTATTTAATTTATATATTTCATTTTCTGATAAATGAATTAGCACCCTGTATAAATTAGCGTTCACTAAATAAATATCAATCATCAATCGGGAAAATTACCCGATTGATGATTTTATTTATTTAGTTAACGCTAATTTATGCATGGTGGTAATTCATTTATCAGAAACGAAATACATCAAGGGAAAAGCTAATAAAATTGCGCTTCTTTTGATACCCTTCATGATAAAATTTGACTCGCAAATTTTTAAATGGCGAAGATTTGAAGTGAATATTCATATTTTATATTCATGTTCATGCATATTTCTTCAGTCTCGTAATGGCATTTCTTTAGTGTGTTTTACTGTTTTTTATTTGAAATATTATAGAACAAACATTTACGAAGATTAAAGTATATATATATACTGAAAAAACCAGTGCTATATGATCCGTGTATATATTTTATATATATATATATTATATAATAATATATATATATATTATATATATATATATATAATATATTATAAATATTGAATCCGAGCGGCCCTCCGACTTCAGGCCCTTGTGCAAACAGGCCAATATTCCGTGCGCAGTCCAGATTTACAGTGGTCTATGTCCTAGTTATATTAGTTATAAAACGACGCCACTTTATGTAAACACCACGGGGGTTCATCCTGTGGGCATATGAGTTCACTTTCATCACTCATCTGACCCGATCAAGTCAAGTCACACACACAACCCCAAAACACACACACACACACATACACACACATTTATGGCCCGTAGCTGTGATATTATCGTGAATATTATTATGTGAATATTTCATCGGTGGAGGATGACGAGGGAGAAGGGAAAAGGAGCAGGAGGGAGAAAAAAGAAGAGAAGAAAGAAGAAAGGAGAGAGAGAGAGAGAGAGAGAGAGGAGAGAAGAGGAGATGAGGAGAGGGGAGAGAGGAGGGGAGGGGGGAGAGAGGGGAGAGGAGAGAAGAGAGAGAGAGAGAAGGAAAGGAAGGAAGAGGAGAGAGAGAGAGAGGAGAGAGAGAGGAGAGAGAGAAGAGAGAGAGAGAGAGAGAGAGAGAGAGAGAGAGAGAGGAGAGAGAGAGAGGAGAGAAAAGAGGGGAGAGGGAAAGGGGAAGGGAGAGAGAGAGAAGGGGAGAAAAGAGGAGAGAGAGAAGAGGAGAGAAAGGGGGAGAGAGAAGAGAGAGAGAGAGAGAGAGAGAGAGAGAGAGAGAGAAGAGAGAGAGAGGGGAGGAGAGAGAGAGGAGAGAGAAGGGAAAGGGAAGGAGAGAGAAGAGAGAGAGAGGAAGAGAGAGGAGAGAGAGAGAAGAGAGAGAGGAGAGAGAGGAGAGAGGAAGGGGAAAAGGAAGGGGAGAGAGAGATAGAGAGAAGAAGGAAAGGAAGGAAAAGAGAAAGGAAAGGAAGAGAGAGGAGAGAGGAGAGGAGAGATGAAGAGAGCGAAAAGGGGAGAGAGGAGAGGGGAGAGAGGAGAAGAAGAGAGAGAGAGAGAAAGGGGAGACACCTTTCCCCGGCGTGGCACTAACTGGTGACTGCCCAGAAAAAACATATCTGGCAATTAGACCAATGAATCACGGTTAGTGATACCAATTACAGTGCAGTCGATTTGTTCATCCGTACATATTTTCTATACTTTAAAAATTACAAATTCAAACCAGTACGGCCGGTAAGCTACAAAATTGCACTCGTAGGTTTTTTCCCCAGAAAGCGAGGCGTTAAATCTTCCCTTTGGCGGTCGCGCCCAAAAAACGGATGAAATTAAACCTTTTATGAATACAGGCATAAAAACTGAAGCAGGTAGATTATACAGTCAGATAAAATCTGGTATATCTCAGGGGACATTCAGCGTAGTATCTAATTTAATGTAAATTTGCGCTGGCGAATCGGGCTCTATTTAACGGTGGGAATACTTTAATGCTTTCCAAAACCTTAAAGTAAAGGACAAAATCATGTGGCAAATTTTAAATAAAAAACGCAAAATCACCTCAAAATTTGCCGGGGTCATTCGTTTAAAATCCCCCTCAGCTGTGCGCTCCATTTTCTCTAATACATTTAGAGGGATACCATTCTAAACCTATAATTTTGGGCATGAGAGGTTGTACCTGGAGGAAGTCCAATACTACCTCCATGGTCTGACGATATCCTTGTGTACTGTACAGTTCTCCTAACTCACCCTACATTACAAAAGTCCAGTTACCCCGCGAGGTTTGTCACCGGGTATATATGAACCAAAACTGAGCATTTTATCATAAGAAATGAGACAAGACAGAGCTTCTGATATTTTTATGTTAAAGTGGAGAAAAGCACTCTATATACGTTACTTACAAGGGATACTCGTCTCGTCTTTGCGTCCCATGAAAGTTCGCCAATCAGCTGATTTTTATACAAACTTCCTGACACTTTTTTTGCTGTCATTTTACCATTTTCTTTTTTGGTTCCTGGGTTCAGTTACATATCAATATTTATATTCATATTAATATTAGAAATGTAAAAATGGTGTGTTTACTACATGGGATATTCAAAACTGTTACCCCTTATTTATATGAAACAAACACCAAAGCAAAGATAGCGGTTCCGAATAGAACCGGTCCGTTGGAAGGACCGAGTTACCCCGGTCGGCACTACGTAGGATGATTACGAGTATAACATCTACTTATTCCTTATGGCAGCACGAGGGTTGCATCAAAACTTCCTCGACCGCCGGATATATCCTGACACTGTCTCCTCCAGTACCAGTGAGAGATAACAGACCTGGCCGTTGTGGTATTCGTGCATCCACACCGCTTCCAAATTCATAGAAGCTCTCAAATCACTACATCTACACGTAGAATTACCGGCAGCGAAACTTGCAATATCTGTGAAAATATGTATGCGGACATCTTATGTAAACAAAATTCATGGTAGTCTCCTTGTTGAGAGGAAAGGAGCTTATCTATACCCTCAAAAACTCATGTTACGCTCTCATATTATAGGATAACTATTGCATTATAATTGAATATACATGGAAAATGGCATGATTTAAAAACATTTATGTACTTAAATACAAGAAATCGCAAGAGTTGTGGCAGTAAGATATTGGAGAACTGCAAGAATATGTGATTTTTAAAAGGAAAAATCGACAATTTTTTGTTTAATTGAGTATCCATTAGTACCTTTCTATTTGTTGTAGGCTGTTCATTTTATTACTAAACGTTATCTCGGCTACGCAATGAAAAGATGGGTCTGGAATGATCGATTTTCACCTCAATAATGCAGCAATACCAAGACGTTTAATCGGTATTCTGCTTTAATGACTATAGCTCATAAATACAACAGAACCTCCATCAAGTCGATGGTGCCACTGTCCTTTCACTGCTTACTGTATCCGTTGGGCAAATGTGGTGTAAAATTAACTGGTATTTATATTCGCCATCTGTAAATAAACTAGCAATATGTTAGCTTCCTTCGGTGATTATGTCTAACTTCAAAAAGAGACAATGAATAAGTATATGCATTCACCTTGTAAACTCTGGATGGAGTATGCCTTGGTGATCTGATAGAAATGTCTTTCATACTTGGCTTACTAATGAACGGAAGAGACTATCTTCATACAGTGTATTCAACACTAACCTATGATCCAGTATCCAAAGTATTAAGGAAAAACTATTATATCAACCATAGTTTGGGAGCCAGAATGGCATCATTACTTCGGCCTCTAGCAGTAATGTCGTCGATACCGTAGGCTATAGATATATTCGATTAAAACTGACTTTGATTCCAATACAAAGTGTTTATTCTGATTTAGCAACTAATAATTTTGTTTTGTTTTTGTTTTACGTTGAGTCTATAGCGCCTGTAGGCTTTTATTTTTCATTGAGGGCTCAGGTGGTTGGCCCTAAATATCTGGAGGGCTGTGATGGTTGGCTCTGGCCCGTGGTGTCGCAGGCTGGATTTCTATTGTGACACCTGAGGTCTATAGGTGAAGGTCCTGTTTTTCTATGATGGTCTGACCCTCACAGTTAGGCTATAGCTGCCACCTGGTGTTCCCTCCGCTGCACTTGTAGTCGTAGTTGAAAGAATGGGTATGCATCATGCGGGTGTATTTGGCCAATCGACGATGGATTTTAAAGTTGCTCCATGGTGGGACTTGAACTCGGACCTTGTGATCACCTTCCAGGCTCTTGTCGACCGCTTAAAGATGGTCGAAAGAATTGCCCCCGGCAGGATTTGAACTCGGGACATCGAGATCACCACTCCAAGACGCTAACCAATCGGCACGCCTCCCTCAATCATACTAACTCATCGTTTAATCGCACAAATTGAGTTTCGGTCGTGTATTGCTCTGGGGTATTCTGGATATGCCAAGTTACTACAGTTTTAAAAAGGGCAGTATGTTTTTTATGATTAACCTTAGCGGGGGAAGGTGTGAAGCAGGGTTTTTTTTTTTTTAAAAAAAATAATATAAAAAATCCGATTTTTTTGTTTTAAACAGATTTTTTATTTAAATCGTTTTTTTTTTTATTAATTTGATGTTTACATGAAATCTAATACTACGGATATTTTTTTGCATATTTAAAAACTAAAAAGAGAAAGAATAAGTGAATGCAAAATGAAATTTAAATGAAAGACAGATGAATTTACATAAAATTTTTCGTGATGGGACGTTTCACATCAAAGGCCTAGTCTTAAGGGTTTCGCGATTGCCAGCCGTCTAGGCTGGCCCAGGCTGCACTGATCTCGCGAAAACACATCCAAACGGGCCCTGTCCATTCGTGGTTTCTTTTTGGCGGGGGGATCGAGGGGGCGGTTTTTACCTTTCCTGCAAGCCTTAGCCCCCCCCCCCCCCCCCCAAGACACCCCAAAATTATTAATTTTAAACTCCGGTAAAACCTCTTAGGGATATAAAAAAAGTTAAATATTCTGTCTGTGATGAGAGTCAGTACACAAAATATTGCCGTTTTTGTATCTTACTGTTCGCCTAATTTTTTCATAGTCACCCTTTGACTTGACTTCACAATGGGAAGTCAATCGGATTAAATGGGTTTTTGTGTAGTAATAATTACTCGGGGTTAAACAAGAAAATTAAATTTTTTTGTTTGATAATTAAAATCTAATGCATAATAAACTTGGTTTAATACACTTTGGCTTTTTAAAAACAAAAGTAACATGCACTTTCAACTTTGGGTTTAATAGTGGGCTTTTGACAGACAACAAAAAAAAATAAAAATTAAAAAGAAAAAAAAATTGCGTGAAAACAGCCAATGGCTTTGCTATCTAAAGTGCCACAGGGGTTTCCCCGCACCATCTTTTTTTCCATATGATAAATTAATACTGAAAAATTTTGGGTTCAAAAACCCCCATTGCTTAATTTTCTTTTTTTTCCTTTTTTCAAATAATGATAAGGTTATGATTTAAATCAGTGATTTTTTTTTTAAAAAATTTTTTTTAAAATGTTTAAATTTTGATTAAAATCAACTTTTTTTAAATCAAAAAAAACCCGGTGTGAAGCAAGTGCATTCCCCACCGGCCCGGAGGGTGAGTATTTATGTTTTAAAGGGTGCAAAAAAGTTTTATTTTTTTTATATACGTGCTGAGTTAGGGCGCAAAAATTGAGGGTGGTAAAAAATAGACTGTAGTTTTTATAGCATATAATAAGGACTTTTGGGGGAAGAGGGACCATTAATAGAGTGAGACAACCCGAGAAAAACCAAATTAGAAAATAAGCCCGAAAAAAACTTGGTAGTCTTTTTTCCTCTAAAGCAGACACTGTTACTGAAAGGGGAGGAGAAGCGGTACGAGTGTACTAGAGAACAGAGGGCCCCCAAAAAGAACAAATTGCAAATTTTTTCAATACTCTACGTAATTTTACTATGAAAGTCAAAACACAAGGTAAGTGTTGCTGTTTGAGTGTGGCATGGGAAAAAACATGCGACACAGAGGGGGGCGCTCCAGCTTACGAGTTTGTCAATAAAAATATCTTACAAGCTCAGCCGTTTTTGCCGAGTGTTGGTTTGCTGAAGTCACGAGTTTTGGGAAAGAAAAGCGGGAAGAGAAGGGGAAATCGATAAAAGGGGTTTCTAAAATCAAAATAGTAAGAAAAAGTTTATTCTTGAAATAAAAAAAAAATGAGGAGAGTAGTACGGGAAAATAAATTACATAAATCTCTAACAGTCCGAAAAGTAATCTGAAAAAACCATTACAAAGGGACCAGTACTATTAAAAAACATTTTGAATAATCATTCTTTAGGTCACTAGATATATCAAATTTCCGGGTTTGACACGAGGAAATTTTCCGGTTTCTTATTCACCACGGTTTTGATCACCCCCATGACTCATGATCGATATTATTACCCCCCCGTAAAAAGCCTGAGCTTATGGAATTTTTGGGGGGGGGGCCCCAACCCAAAACTTTTTTTAAAAAAAATTCTTTTTTAAAAAAAAAAAGAGGGGGGGGAAATAAAAAGGGGGGTGCCCGGACAGGATGTTCCATTTTAAAAAAGGGGTGTGTGTGGTGTGGTGTGTGTGTTGGGTGTTTGTGTGTGTGTTTGTGTGGTGGTGTGTGTGTTGGTGGGTGTGTGTGGGTGTGTGTGTGGTTTTTGTTGTTTTTGGGGGTTTGGGTGGGGTTTTTTTTTTTTTTGGTTTTGTGGGGGGGGGTTTTGGGGTTTTTTTGTGGGGGTTTTGGGTTTTTGGGGTTTTTTGGTTGTTTTGGGGTTTTTTTTTTTTGTTGGGGTGTTTGGGGTTTGGGGGTGGGGTTTTTGGGGGGGGGTTTGGGGGTTTTGGGGGGGGGGGGGTTTTTTTTGGGGTGGGGTGGTGGGGGTTTTTGGTTTTGGTTGTGGGGGGTGGTTTTGGGTTTTTGTGGTTGGGGGGTGGGGGGGTTTGGGGGGGGGGTTTTGGGGGGGGGGGTTTTTTGGGTGGGGGTTGGGGTTTTTTGGGGGGGGTTTTTGGGGGGTTTGGGGGGGTTTTCTTTTTTTTGGGGGGGTTTGGGGGGGGGGGGGGAGTTTTTTTTTTTTGGCCATCGGTCGGCGCAAGATGGCCCGTTAAATTAATTTTAATTAATGATTAGTACAGCCACAGGTGATTAAGCCAACTTAGTGAGTACTTTCCCGAAGTAGGCTGAAGCCACCACCCCGGGAGGCGAGTCACAAACCCGGCTAACACCCGGTATCTATTCACTGCTGGGGGAACAGGGTCTCGTGTTTTAAAGAGCCCCGCCCATCTTTTTGCCCCCGGGGATTAAAACCCGGGGACGCATATTCCTGTTTTCTGGAACAGTATGTCGCCTTTACTCTTGCACACGTCAGGTTAGGTTACGTTAGGTTAAGTTAGGTTACGGTCAGGTTAGGGTAGGTTTCCTGAACTTGTAATGGTAACTTTGTGGGGGAATCACAATGAGGATATTTTCGCAAGTCCTATGGTTAGTTTCGGAGTTTACATTTTCAAGCGCCCTTCACTGGGAAACCCCCATACTCACATAGAGTTGGGGATATGCACCCGGGACTTCTCGGTTGTGAACCAAGCGTGCTAAACCACTGCGGAGCACACTAGTGATGTGTGTGTGTGGTATTCATCTAGTTGTGTTCATCTAGTTGTATTCATCTAGTTGTATTTTACGGGGCCAGAGCGACGCTCGTTGGGCCCCGTCTCCATATCAACATTTTTATCATTCATCCTTAGTGCTTAGTTTTGGCCGAAGCCAGCACCCCGGAGAGCAGGTCACAAACCCTGGCTAACACCGGTGCCCATTCACTGCTGGGTGGACAGGGGCTTGGGTTTTAAGGAAAACAGCCCATATGTTTCCGCTCCGCCCGGGCATCGAACCCGGGACTTCTGGGT
The DNA here is from genome assembly GCA_016584305.1 of Chionoecetes opilio. Taxonomy (NCBI): domain Eukaryota; kingdom Metazoa; phylum Arthropoda; class Malacostraca; order Decapoda; family Majidae; genus Chionoecetes; species Chionoecetes opilio. The sequence continues at coordinate 16,374 of JACEEZ010008120.1, forward strand.
TTGTGAGCCGAGCGTGTTCCCCTACACTACGGAGTACCCCGGTGTGTGTGTGTGTGTGTGTGTGTGTGTGTGTGGTGTATTCCCTTGACGGTACATGGTTCACTTCATTTCACTTACCTGAAAAAGAAAAGAAAAGCAGGTTTATACAAACATCATAAATAGGATCATTCAAGAAAATGATGGCACTAATGATTTGAAAGTAATAAAGATAATAATTCTAGGAGTAATGAAAATAATAATGATAATAACGACAATCATCAATCATTGGGGGCATACACCGGGGAGCGCATCGCCTCACCCACCCTACGAGCAGGGGATCACCACGCGCGAGTCCCCCTGCAGGTCCCTTCCCATACCAAGCAACTCTCGACAGGAAACCCTGAACTTGCCCAGCCACGAGCCTTGTGGGCGTCCCCTGGCCTCCTCCACGCCGAATTGTCTCTTACAGATACAACCCTTGTATTATACTCTTGTCTCGGAGGGAATTATATCTTCAATAAGATAAAAAAAACAAAGAGTCAAAAAAAAAAGGGCGATGATGGGTGGTGTCTGGATAAATGATTAAAATGATAAAAAAATTCTTCATATGCATTTTTATTTTTTGGTCATTTCATGCACGATTTCATGAATGCATTTGTTTATTAATAGAATATTGCAGAGGAGTTTTTTTTTTTTTTTACATCACAAAGGAATGGGCCCAAAGGGCCCCAACAAAAAGAGGTAACCCCAAAGCCCGCTTAGTTTCCAGTCCCTATAAAGAAGACAGTACGAAAAAAAGGAGGGTGGGCAATTTAGTTCGGAGGTGTCTTGTCACTCTTCTCTTTTAAAAAATATAAGTCGTAGGAAGGTAGAAAAATAGAAACAGGAAAAGAGTTCCAGAGTTTACCAGGAAAGGGATGAAAGAGTAAAGATATGATTAACTCTTGAAAAAGGAAAAAGGATAGGAATAGGGATAATAATGAGCAGGAAGTCTTTGTGCAGGGGAGGCCGCGGGAGGGGGGAGGCATGCAGTTACCAAGGTCAGAGGAGCAGTGGCATGAAATTAAGGTAGAGGATAGCAAGAGAAGAAATTGCGGCGGTGATTTAAAGATGAAGACAGTCTGTCAGAGGAGGGGTGTTGATGAGACGAAAAACTTTTACTAACCCTGTTAGGAGAGTGTATGAGTGGATTCCCCAACATGTAGACATCTCCATAATGGGCGGATAAAGCCATGTAGAGAAAAGCAATGGGAGGGAGAAAAAAAAGGACGCAGACGTCAAGGAAACTATTTAAGAAGCTGTTCTAGCAAGAGATGAGATGTGAGATTTCCAGTCAGATTTTTCCGTGAATCACTAGTTCCTGTGAGTTGGACGTCAAAAAGAGTGAAAAATGCAGGGAGAATCATCAGCGTAGAGTGGAA
>JACEEZ010008121.1:0-16117 GCA_016584305.1 Chionoecetes opilio
GTCCGACTAACAATGAGCTGGAACCTACACAATATTTTCCCAATAATTTAAACTATCACCCACCTTAACCACCCTTCTGTTTTCTGCCCCCTTTATTAACCCCCTTGTTCCCCCCCCCTCACCTTTCCCTTACTTTAAACAACTCTTTCCCCCCACCAACTATATTTCGATCTGTTTATCTTCAAATTCTGCTTGTATTATCTCTTTCCCCCCCATTATCTTCACTTTAAAGGTGTCCAATCCCCAATTATCTCTTCACAGGTTTTTAAAAACCCCCATTACCCTTCTTCACAATTTCCCCCATTTTTCTCTGGCACAGGTGTTCAAACCCCATTATCTCTGGCACAGGTGTTCAAACCCCATATCTCTGGCCCAGGTGTTCAACCCCATTATCTCTGGCACAGGTGTTCAAACCATTATCTCTGGCACAGGTGTTCAAACCCTTTAAAATCTCGGGCCCCAACATTTTAAACACCATTACCTCTGAAAAGGTTTCAAAAACCGCATTATTCTGAATTTTAATATCTAATATTGTAAATTTATAATTACAAATAGAGAGATAAAAATGATTTTATAACATATATATATATACTCTATTATATATATATATATATATATATATATATATAGTATTATATATTATATATATATATTATATATATGGGGGTTTCCCCATTATACGAGCATTCGGTATACGATAATCCGATGATACGAGATGTGTAAATTAGGGTCTATTTTCAATTATACGAGATCGAAATCCAATTCTACGTCATTTTTGAATGGGGTGAGTAAAATTATCAAGTTCAAAATACTCGCCCTACCACTCCCAGTCTGGACAAAAGGGAATTTGGTTGACCCCAGTCAGATCACCTTTAGCAAGCCGTGACCTGAAGGGTAATTAAGCATATGGCGCGGCCTGAGAGTTAGTGGTATTTAGACAGGTGTGCGGCACCAACCTTGGGACTAGCAGTCATCGACCTGAAGGGTAATTAAGCATATGGCGCGGCCTGATCCTTAGGGGTAATTAGCCAGGTGTGCGGCTCCAACCTTGGGACCGCAGTCAATGACCTGAAGGGTAATTAAGCATATTGCGCCGCCTGATCCTTAGGGATAATTAGCCAGGTGTGCTGCCCCAATCTTAGGACCTCTACACTACCCTCTTTTGTATCACGCGGGGTCCCCTACAGTACAACGTCTTTTTTGCTTGTTATGCATGTTTTATGTTTAATTAATGTGCAGTTATGTTATTTTGTTCGCTATTTTCTTTTTCAGAATGCTTTTTTTTACAGAATAGGTAGTACCGTGTGGGTAATATAAACGCTGTGTGTTTGCTGTGTTTGCTATAGTTTATTTTAGCTTGAAAAGCACGTTTTTTTTTTTTTTTTTTTTTTTTAATTGATGGTCCTGGAACCAAACCTATATTGTACCATTAGTTTATGTGTTTCGTTCGAAACGAGATTCGTTTTATGAGAATGCCGGGTGGAACCTTAACTGCTCATAATTCTTCGGGACCTCCCTGTATATATATATAATATATATATATATATATATATATATATATATATATATATATATATATATATATTATATATATATATAGTTTATATATATATATATATATATAAAAATATATTATTATATATATATATATATATATATATATATATATTTATATATTAATATATAAATATATATATATAAAATATATATATATATATATATATATATATATATATATATATAATTATATATAATATATATATATATATATATATATATATATATATGTGTGTTAAGAAGGATATACGGTTTTTCAAGTGTGTTAAAGTTTTTTGTTCTGTGCTTCGCTTGCTTACATAATACATATACAGAGGGTTATAGTTTATCATCTTCGTGATTAGTAACAGTTGTTCAAAATAGACAACTTTTATTCACAAGAAACAGAAAATACATGTAAAAAGAGAAAGCCTTACACTCAACAACTTAAAAACATTGGAAAGAAGAATAACCTGCCTAATGTAAAAGAGGAAAAACTAATACATGTAAAAAATGCATGTAGAAAAATGCCATTAAGACAAGAGATTTGAATGAAGTTGAGCCCTGCCTTTCCGTTAGGGACTAGCCTTAAGGCTAAGACCTAACTGAAACAGCAGCTTTGGAACCAAATGATAAATAAACAGACAAAACCAGAATATATTGCCCGTTTCATGTGGCTTACTTCCTGCTAAATCTGTCTTGCTTTATCCCTCTGTTTTCTGGCTTCTCACGTTATGGGAACATGTGATGTGGAGCTGTCATGGCTCTGTGAGGTAGCTGAAGAAGGCATGTTGGCCCTCTAATGTGACTGGCGAGAGACGTAAAATAGCCTACAGAAGCACCAAGTGTGTTCTTTCCTTATGCTAACCTACTCATGGGTGTTGATGTTTCCTGAGGGAGGGGTGCACTGCAGCAATGCTGGCAAAAGTAGGAGGAAAGCCGCCTGCTGGTTTTTGAGTGAGGCCTGGTTGTACATGATCAAGGAGCTTAAATTCTGACGTCATGGAGTAGCTACATTTGTACACATGCTTGTGGCTGTGAGTCAAGCTTCAACGAGGCCACACACAGCGCCGTGAACGGGATGGCTGTCCCATAACCAATCACCACTCAGCACTGTCCTCCCAACATTCACACAGAGCTATTTCAACCTTCATGCGATGAGCTACATGGATCTTAACAAGCGAATAGCTGACGTTTATTTAATGTATAAAACTAAATATATAATGATTGAAAAGAAACTATTCAAAATTGTTACACATAAGTCTTACGACGTGCAAGGAATAAGGAGCTTTTATATTTTATAATTCCTTCTTATAGATACTAAATCAATTTCCGCAGCAAATAGTAGTCTTAAGAAGTTTACCTCCATTAATAGTATAACACAAAGCACCATCACTTATATCGCTATACAATAACAAACTGTCCAGGGACGCTTCCAAACTGCTCCTTATCCAGACACTTGTGTTTTGAGTAACATTACATAGGACATTCCCCGATCTTCATGTTGCATCGCTCACCCAGCAGTATTGAGGAGGACAATCCAGGGAAATATCAAGCCTTTAACATGCTGGTAAGAAGACACATACTGTATATGTTTAGTTTTTACCAGTATAATTTCATCTTGCTGTGATTACATTCCACAATATCAAATTATTTACAAATGTTCTTGCTGAGAATGAGGCGGCCACTGAGGGTTAGCCTGGTGTCGAGTGATGCATTACTTCCGAGGCGGTTCTCTGGAGTGTCCTAAAGACACTCAGTGTCTTTTGTCAGCAAGGGAAGACACACTTCAAAAGCTCTCGCCACAGAAGTCGTGAATACGGTACCTCAATCAGCCACACCCAGATCACAGGGTGGTGTTTGACTTCCCGTCCATTGCGCCAATCCCTCCACCTGGCCATCAGGCCTCCACACTGTAACGCAGCTGTCTTGAAGGTTTGAGCACACGCGAACAACATCCTCAGAATAGTTAAGTTTGAACAGTTTCATCTTCGGCAGTCCTTCAGGGAAAGTGCCCAGAGTTGCCGTTCCCTCATGTAAAGGGTAGAGCCCTCCAACAGTCAAGCGGTGGTGGGGGCCGTGCCCTTGCCACCACCAAACTTCAGCTGCGTAAGTTCGCCTGCGGAGACAGCAGCCATTTGTTAGTGAAGTCAGTGGGGCCACATTCCCTGCCGGCCAGTGCTATGAAGAACCTCAACTGTACAAAGGATTCATGAGAACGAGAACTGGCGGGTGTATGTTTTTAAGAGTATCTGGACAATGAACAGGAATGTCAGATGATGTGATTATTAACATGCTTTGAACACAAAAAAAAAAGTGGGCATTTTAATGAATATTGTTCAATATATACTCTTCTACAACATGAAGAAATTGCATTGATATTCATGTGATTTATTTAATGAAATACTCAAGACACCAGAAAGTACCACCGTCATAACCTCTACTGGGTCAATTATGAAGAAACAACACTAAGAACCTACTTCAAAATGGGAGTCTGTTAACGGGGGAACATTGAGACCTCAGTTATACATTTCAAAGTTTACCTATCAACTAAAAATAAATCTGCAATGCTCTGAAAATCTCAATGGCAAAAAAATTTGAGAGAAGAGAGAGAAGAGAGAAGAGAGAGAGAGGAGAGGAGAGAGGGGAGAGAGAGAGAGCGAGAGGATGAGAGAGAGACGAGAGATGAGAGAGAGAGGAGAGAGAGAAGGAGGAGAGAGAGAGAGAGATGGAGGGGAGGAGAGAGAAGAGAGAGAGAGAGGAGAGAGAGGAATGAGAGAGAGAGAGAGAGAAGAGAGAGATTTGAATGAGAGAGAGAGAGCGGAGAGCGAGAGAGACGAGAGAGAGAGAGAGAGCACCGAGCAAGAGAGAGAGAGAGAGAGAGAGAGAGAGAGGAGAGAAGAGAGAGAGAGAGAGGGAGAAGGCAGAGAGAGAGCGAGAGATGGAGGATGGAGAGAGAGAAAGAGAGAGAGACGAGAGAGGAGCGAGAGAGGGAGACTTTCGGAACTGAGAGAGAGAGAGGAGAGATGAGAGAGAAAAAAACAAAAAAAATCTATATCATATATATATATATATATAAAAAGACAGGATTGCATTGAATTTAATGCTAAAAAGGGAAAATGTGCCAGACATCGGAGGTGATATGGCACTAGCAAAGAATAATGAAGGAAAGGGGTTATAGAGAAAGAGTGAACCGGTGAGGAAGGGGAAGGAACGGAAAACTTATAGTGAGGTATGTAATGTTAGGAAAAGGGATCAGTAGGATTTTTGTGCTATAATGATTTTTTGCAGTTCTGGCTTCTATAGGTTTATCAGATTAACAGAAAAGATGGCGGTCCCAATTGTTCAGAACCCTTACCCCCTTTTGGGGGTCACTTCCCTTTGGGGCCCCCCCGGCACTGACCATCGCACCTTATCTCCGCCAATAATGACCGATTTTCATAATTTGAGATCCTTTTGTTAGGTTTTCAGTATGCCGAGTCTCGATTATAGCAATCAAAAAGCAACCGGAAGGTCCTTATGTCAACTTCCGGTTCAGATTTAGCACTTCGGTTAGATTATAGGTCTAACTCCATTTTTTCTTTTTTAGGCATGTTGAAAGAAGCAGTTTTGAGCTCAGTTCAGATATACCCTGTGAACTGATATCGTGGTTAGTATCGCCAATATGTCGGAGGAGGAAGGAGTTTGCCTGAACTGTAAAGAAGGTGCCCCCATCAAAGAAGCGATTGCGTGAACAATCGGTCATGGCAGATGAAATGTTAAACACTGTCAAGATGAGAGTGTCTTATTGGTGATACTGAACGTGACAATTCATAGACTACTAAATTACTGTCAGGTTTTAAAATGAAGGAGAACTCAAGTACGTCGGTATCATAGTGAATGTCAGAAAAACTATCGTGCAACAAGAACAAGATGAACGCTTAGCGAAAAGAGATCCCGAACCGATCTCACCTGTCTGCGCTCCACGAGGACGGGGCAAACCTTCAAGTTGCTGTGGCGATCTGTTCGGCCAAAGCGCGTCAAGGACTATTCCAAAGGAAAAAGTGTGTCTAGTTTCCAACGTGACTTCCCGTCCCAAGAAGGGACGCAGAGCCACCTGCACCGTGTCTTACTGACGCAATGGGTAAAAACACTCTTGCACAAATGAACGTGCGTGGAGATAAGAGCCTGAAACATGGAAGCATTGATGTCCGGTGACTTTGTGTTGCAAAATCAGAGGATACCTTCACGGAACTCGCCACAGATCAGGACTGAACAGGAAACAAGAAAAATAAAGGTACACGGTGTATGGATAGGGGACTCAGCAGAGATGGAAGCTGATCTCAATCGACTCGTCACCACGAACACTGCTGCCGTACGTGACGAGTTCTTGAGAGCTTCCCAAAAGTTTCCAGGTCATCCGAACGCACAGGGCATTACCAGCTAGTCTGGACAGATTGTAATGAGGTCAAGAAAGAATGCCATAAAGATCCGTCAATCATAGGTTGCACTGCACAGACAACCCCGTCAGAGTGAAGACACCATTTGAAACAAAGTTTAGTTTCATCAGCTCTGTGCCAGAGGTAGCAAAGCATGATATTCTGCATTATGCAGAAAATGGGTCAGAAGCGATTCGAGGAGTCGGTTTGGAAGTCTGACTACCACATCAAATCTCTCGGTTTGGGACAAGATGGAAGAAGCTCAAGTTGAAGGCATTCTCAAGTTGGATGGATAAACAAAAGTACGCATTGGGAGATAAAGTCATCAAATTGCGTGAGGATCGTAATTTACTGGCAGATTTCTCATTGTTCAGGGAAGCCGAACAAAGTCTAGTGCCAAAATTCGAGGAAATAATGGCCAAGTACGAGAGGGTCAACAGGGCCCCGCCTCTGTGGACTGTTGATAGATCTTGTACATCCCAACTGACAAGGCCACGTCTGATGCAGCAGTGAAGATGCACTGTTGAATCCCTTGCATGTTCCTCCAGTAACAGACATAGGCAGGAGATCCTCCAGTTAAAGTTCTTCATTGAGCAATGGGTTGTACTTCAGAGTATGGACAAAGGACGCCAAATATGCTGAAGAATTTCACACCTTCAGGATGCATTCAACAAAACGATGAGGGACAATGATGACAAGTATGATGAGGGGCGCGTGTTGTGTTTGATCCATACTTGGATCTGTCGTTGAAAAACAAGACCGGCAGAAGCGATCAACCACCTCAATTGAATACGAAGTTCATACCGAAATGAAGTCACCATGTCCATTACGGAGTTACTTTCCGTATCCAAAATACAAAGCGGAAGCTCCACAGCGCTTGTTTGGCCAAGGAGCTTGACTTATTTCGCAAAGCAAAGCTTCTTAGTGCGTTGTCGTGTACGATGATCATATCAAGGGACTAGGTTTGAGTATGTCTCACACACTGAAAGGCTGACACATTGAGTCCAAACAAGTACTTGCTCTACAGCCTGTTGGTCGACTGCCAGAAAGATCTGCGGATGTCGCCCGACACTGACCGTCACCCCTGCTCTTCTTGATCTTATCGCTCCCGACAGATAGCCATCTACATATCTTGAAGTTCATACAGCAAAGGAAAGAAGAAACGGGAAATAGACATCTATGAAAGAAGTGCAGGTTTATTGGCGTCGAAATGTCAAGACTCCTTGGACTGCAAAACTTCGAGGTGCCTGATTGGGGAGGAAGATTCATAGGAATTTCAAAGAAATCATGGGTAGATGAATAGCTTAGCTTGATGAGGAGACCCTGCCATGGACTGCTTCTTCAAAAGCATTAGGGTGCCATTTCTATTCTGCCGACGAGTGGTAATGACGAGCTTCCACCGCAGGTGAAAGCGTTGCGAGACTTTTGTGTGTTCATGTCTACAGTTCAATAAGGTCCAGCAACCCTACCATTTCACTCAGGTGGGGAGGCTGTTTCGGCAAAGAACGTGGAAGGGGAAATCTTCCACACAACTCGTGCTGCATAGGCATGCTTTCCCATCTCATGAGTGCAAACCACATGGACAAATGACGGCACAAGTCATACCCTGAAAAATGGTCCAACCCTTCCTGAATTGAAAAAAATGGATGGAAAGTGGAGAAAGGCGTGTATGTTTCCACTGACATGTCTTGCCCTGCCTGCCCCCCAAGCTGTAGTTGAACTCGTCAAATGTGGCTGCAAAGTAGGATGCAGGGAAATAGGGGTAGCTGCTTGAAGAATGGCCTGCCCTGTACTCCTCTCTGGAATGCTATGGCAGGTTGATTGCGCAAACGCTATTCGGGAGGACATTCAAATATGGACATTGAGAATAATGATTGATCCTTTACGTCCGATTTTTGACAGTATATCCAAAATCGGGAGTATCGCTAAATTACTAACGCGCTTTGGGGTGATGGTTGGGGCGCATAGGGTGGTAACTCCACCAGTGGAACTCACTGTCTGTCTTAAGCCAGCAGAATAAGAGGAGGAAAGAACAACCCTGTTAACATTATTTAAGTATGCCGAGCATAAACACGTGGCATGGAAAAGTAGCGTAGACGGCTTTTCGTAAGAGAAGCGGGTGAGAAAACAACGAAAAAGAGAGGTGTCGGTTTTTTTTTTTATACCAAATTCTGGAGCGTGATAGAGAAATTATATATCAGACCTGAATCAGCATCAGCAATTTAGTAGGAATCAGTTAGTTCACGTGTCCTGTAACAAAGAAAATGTTGAAATTTGTTGCTTAGTGTAACAGGAGACCAATCCTGGGGGTGCCCAAAAGAGGAAATGACCCTCCCAGAAAAGGGGCAGGAGGGGTCGAAAATTGGGACCAATCTTTTTCTGTTAAATCTGATACCTACGAGAAGCCAGAACTGCAAAAAAAACAAGTTTAGCACAAAAATCCTACGGGACTACATGGCAACCACACTATCGGCCGGGTTCACACGAGGGGAACTTTCTAATGGAGTGGCCGCCACAAAAAACATGGTCAAAAATAGAAAACACACGCATCTCTATTGGCTGCATGCACCGGGCCACTTTTTTTGTGGGCGATCACAAAATAGTGGCGAGTAGTGGCGGAGGGCGAATCAATTTTCCGACCACACACCGTGTGGCCGGCCAACGCGGCCAAACGATAGAAACCGTGTTTTCAAATAGCAGGCATTCACACGAGCCACTTTGGTTGCCACCACCCTGCCACCCGCTGCTTTCTCGTCTCGTTGCCCCCGTCCACAGAGTAAGTAGTGTGCGTGGATAATCACTGCGCGCATACGAAAAAGGGGCTGCTTACACGTATGACCGCACCATGTTTATACATAACAAAATAATTGTAGGAATATCAACACTTACAATTGTAGTTAGTATTGCGTTTGCGTAGCCCTTCCTCTTGATTGGACCTTGGAAAGCGACGTGGTACACTGTCAGCAAGAAATTTGCACGTGCATCGGTAAGCTTCAGTCCTTTAAGCTTGCACAATTTCTTATTATTGATCCCAGCTCGTAAAGATCACTGATGCTTGCATCGTTGTGCCATCCGTATGAGTTTTCCACCCATTATGTAATCCATGCAAAAAAACAGGCAAAAAACACGGGATGTAGGGATAGTGGTGTGGGTATGGATATCAAAATATCGATACTTTCGAACCACCTTTGTATCGAAAGTATCGATAACGTTTGCATGGTATCGAGGTATTATAGGTACTCAAGAGCATACGCAAAATATTTGTGAAAATATACAAGAAGGGAAAAAAATGTAACATACCCAAAACATTTTTCACGCAGGGAAAACTCCCTACGTGAGGGTTTTTTGTGTTGCGGCGGTGGTATTTAAAAAGAGTGGGATGCTTGACTTCTGCTACGTTACTGAATTACCGTTTGGTAAGTTGACAGGAATTACTGCACTACATATTTTTCGTTGTGTTTGTGGGCGATGTGCTTATGCCTTGTGTAAATTGAATGTACTATCAGTGTGGAGAGAGGATGGATGAGCTCGCCGCCTGCCACTTGCCGCCATATGACTACAGACAAGACGTGTCTTACTAAACATATTTTTTATCTTTTTATACAAGTTAGTTACCTTAATAACTTGATTACTTCAAGCAAGGTTATTGGTATCGGTGATCCAACTACTTGGTGATCCATGATGACACTGGCGTCATCAGGGCCGCAACCGAGGTGTGTGTAAGGTGCATCTACTCACCACTTTTCGTGGCGACCATTTTTTGTTGCGGGGCACTTTTTGTGGCGGCTACTGACCATTAAAATGAGTTTCTCGTGTCAACCATGCCTTTAGTAGTAGGGTTAGATCAGAGAAAGGAGTATATGTGTTGGGGAAGGAGATTATTAAATTTCGGATGGGACCAGGTGGGGTGAGTAAGGAAGGTTGCTTGTGAGGCAGATATCTTGAGGCTTATAACAAGAAAGAAGGAGGACAAAGGTCTGTCTTGGGATCGGAAGTCGGTGAATGTTATAATCATAGAACAGCAGAGTGTAGAGGTTAGCGGGGATGATAGTTGGAATGGTAGTAGAGGTCAGTAGTCCATCTACAGTCAGTAGAGGGGGGTAGCAGGATCAGCGATAACAAGCGGGGGGGATCAAGTGTAGCAAGTGAAGTACAGTCAGTAGGGTCAGAGAAGAGCGAAACAGGTGATAGGAATAGGGATTGTTGAAACAAAAAGGGAGTCTCTGTACACCAAGGAGGGAGGGGAAGTTAAGAATAGACGTAACAGCGGGACGGTGAGAGGTAGGAGAAGAAGAGGGAGAGGACATAGGGTGATCAGAGGGTAGGGGGGAAGGGTGCAGTGGGGAGATGATGGAGGAAGGAGGGAAAGAGGGGGAACTAGGGGGGGAAGTTGGGAGGCAGAAGGAGGAAAGAGGGTAGGCGGAAGTGGGATGGAATAGGATGTATCCTCAGCTGGAGACTTTGAGGTTGAGCATCTGAAGGTGGGGGGGGGATGATGAGGCGGAGGTTTGTGACAAGAGGGTCAGAGGGGAAATGTCTTGAGGCTGAGGAGCGTACTCCTCGATCATAGCCAAGGTTCTCAACAGGAGAGTCAGGACGGGGACCAGGGAGATACAGGGTTTCCTAGTCGGAGGAGACGAGAAAGTGGGGTGTGAGGAACTGAGAAGGGAGATGAATGAGACAGTATAGGTTTCGGAGGGAGGAAGGGGAAGAACGTTAGGTTGTCTGGCAAAAGTAGAGCCGCGGAGGGGAGCATTGAGGAAGGGGTGTGGGACCGAGGAAGGGTAGAGGTCGAGTATCTGGGCTGAGGACGGTTAAAGGGGTACGATGGAGAGAAAGGGGGCAGCAAGAGGAGCAAAAGAAGGCCCGCGTAGTGGAAGGAGGAGGAGGAACAGGGAAAGAGAGGGTAGGAGAGAGGTTGTAGTAGGAGGATCGGAGGCGTGGGGATCGGGAAATAAACTGGGAGACGGGGGTAGGCGGAAAAGATTGGTGGCGAGCTTCCTGTCGGGCTCCAAAAGTGGGCCCCTCTTAAATCGATGGATGCACTTCTGGATTTGAGGTGGTAGACCGGGCGGCAACCCTGGTGAAGACGTGTGGGAACCACTACAGTTCGCAAAAGTGGGAGGAGGACGTGAAGGACACGTGGAACGAGCATGGCCAGTTGAGCACAAAGAGGACAAGCGGGCAGAGATCGGCAGGCTTGGCTGGGTGGCCAAAACGCCAGCAGGATGGCACTTGGCGTAGAGTAGGGCGGTAAGGTTAAAGAGTAGTGGTCTCCGGCAAAATAAATGCTACAGGAGATCTTGCCCTTTGAAAGTGACTTTGGCCATGTTGGTAGGGGAATGTACGGCAGCCCCGGGGTGATGGTGTAGCAGGAAACTGCAACGCATCATAATCCTCTGTTAAAAGGTTCGGGGATGACATCAGCGCCTCAGACCATTCGGTGATACATCGACCTGGCAAGAACGCGGGGGGGATGGAAAACCGTTCCAGTGCAGGTGTTAAGAGCCATGGCGGGCATGATGTCGAAATGGTTTTGGTTGCGTACGAGGTCTTTAAGGTTGAGCAGTACATGAGCTTGGGCCTCGGTCTGTCAAAACAGTCACCCAGGCGGGACCGGTCGGTGGCGGGTACGGAAAGCAACCTTGTCCAACTTGCCGTTGGAGGCATGCCGTGAAAAGTAGGGCGTTAGCAGAGTAGGGGTGGTGCAGCTAGGGACGATTGAAGGGACATATCATTACATATGAAATAAAAATACTATGTGAAATAAGTTAGTTAATTGAGCCTGTGTCGACTTATAGTTGTAGTGTCGTATACGCAGTTTACCTTTGGGCATCATCATCAACTTGAAAGTTTGTAACCTCACCTGCAACTGTGTCTGAAGTTGCTTGCATTACAATCCATTTACCAGCAAAATTGGCCTTATTAGCAATTAAACACAGGCTTTTTTTTCCCATATTCCATCAAGTCTGAAACAATCTTTCGGGAGTCAAAGGCTCTGAGTAATGACACACTTATCACCATAGGACGTAAGCGTAGCCTGTTTTATGAATAAAGCCCCGGATTTCAAGACTTTTTTTTTGTCCACAAAAATAATAAGAATAGCTCTGACCAGAGCCAACACAAATTATAGTACGGAAATGAGAGATTGGTTTAGATGTAACTGGCCTTATGACTGAATGCATCTTTTTTATGAGCAGGACAAAGAGGGGTCTGAGAGAAACCAGTAGCAATAGTACTACAGTAGAGGAGTTTAGCAATGGCACTACAAGGTCTATCATAAATATGTATCTCATTTGTTGTTTACTAGACACTCTATAATGATGTACCACGCCATACACAGTCAACATACAAGGCTTAATTCATCATATTAAAACATAATACTGACAGAATCTCTGGAGGCAATGCAATGTATATGGACCTGTTACCCTGAACTGCTTAGCCTTTGTAGAACCTGAAAAGGTTTGTCTTGCGTAAGGGCACTTACATTATTTGTACAGCTCTTCCCTAACCTCAGTAAGGCGAAAGCGCCATCAAAGTGGGCCCAATTGACTATTATAACTCCATGCTATTGACCAATCTATGGAAGTGCGGACAGCTTCACGACTTATCAAATGTCAGCCATGATCTATGTGAGTGTTCTGGTACATTGCGGTCTTGTTCGGGCAAAACGAGATCTGCATAGTGAAAGTGAGGAAATACCGCAATTAAAAAGAAGGAGTAGAAAGACACTGTTTGGTGCCATGAGGCAACATTAGTTCAAAGATAATTTGTGGAAAAGATTTGTTAAAGTTTCCAAGCTTAACGGGGGGGATGTAGGGGTTGACATGAATTATTATTTTTTTTTTTTTTAGGCGTATATTTTTCTGCATGCTTTGCTGCTTTCTTTGTTATATGCAAAAATTGATAAAAGATTTATAAAGGTGTTGCCTTATGCAAATGATGGCATTCCTGGCATGAGTTTCCACGGTACTATCGCTGCAAGTAGAGATCTATCTAAGTTAAAATACCCCGTCTATTTTTTAGGTATTTTTGTTTTGAGTCTCGCATGAAACTTAACGTTCCCTCTCAAACTACATGAGGGAAAACGGGAAATTTCTAGCATTCACTAACTAATATTTCTTGTATTTATTCCGTAAGTACAGTATATATCATCATTTTGTTTCTCGTTAATCCAACCAAAAAAATCTATGTATCTGCATCAGATGTCTTGGCATTCAATATTTTCATTGATTTACACAGTGAAACACTGGTTTCTACTCTGAAATATGGCGAAATATAATAAAATTCGAGTATATATCATGTGAATTCAAAGTCCCTAGCCGCAATAGGTAAAGTACACTATCTGCTTCAAATTCATCGCTTGATTTCCCAAAAACGTAGTGATTTGCATTTGAAAAAATGATCTCTTCATTGCAGTCTTATTACACAATATATTTCATATTGCCGCTATGAAAGTATGAAAAAGGAATTATTAGTTTTGCTGTAAGTAACATAGTGTTTTGAAGTTGATTTGATTTTTGAACAAAATATTTTGTCAATATATATTTTTTATTTTTCCGCGAACTTTAAAAAATATTTCATACTATTGTATAAAAAACAAACGACAGCAAACCTTAATCTCCTACCCCTTCCTGATTTAAAATGCTTTGAATGAAAAGGAAATTGGTCCAATAAATAAGGGAGGAGTTACAAGAACCATAAGCAAATTAAACATGGGATTCGCGATTTTACAACCCACCTTTAAGGGGTTCACAAAAAAGGCACCACAATTTCCCCACATATTAGTACATGATGCTTTGATGAGATCATAAATTCACCTACAAAAAAACAGCTTATCAAGCCACAACCCTAACTAATCCTGAAAAAAAAGGTGAGAAAGAAGACTTCCCACAGCAGCTTCCAAAACATGACAGCAACCTTGGTGTTGAAAAAGTACAAAAAACGTATTGTACTTCAGAAGTTCATTTCCACAAACTCACAGTTCAACCACAATGGGGGACAAGACAAACCACATTGATGCGACCAATACACAAGGTTTTGAGTTTAAAAAGAGGTGCAGCATTTATCGGTTCACATGTAGGCTATAATTAAATATAATTAGTTGTTGTTTTCACTTTCGTTTCATTCATCAGTTGTGGTATGTCTGCTGGGCCAAGCCATGAACTGTTGTGGTAGTTGCTGTGGCCGAGCCAGGAACATGGAAGGTTGTAATGATGCACAATACGCCCTATCGTATATTCGAGTACGGCAGACTTCTGAGGAGAAGTTATGTCAAGGACTCATGAAAAATGGCTTTGGTATATTGCAGGCAAGTAGTTTTACACCCAGTCATCCTTTGCTTGCCCTACACCGGACACACAGTATTTACACAAGGTCAATGATAGCGTTCAGTGTGTGTGCTACATGATGTTGCAGCCCTGCTGACTAAGGACATAACAATACATTGTTTCATGTCATTGTTTTCAAAGATATTACAAATTTTACAAGAAGCCTTGTCCCCTGATTGCACCTCCCAGCTTCAGTATGTGCAACGTGAAATTTTTTCAGTTAATTACTTTGCTATCTGGGCCTTCCCGAGAACCTGATCCCCATAGGCATATGAGTACTATACTTAATATTATATATATATAAAAATAAAATTTTGAGGGAATTATGTACGTGTTTTTTCTATTTTTGATCTTACCTAGCGTCCTTCTCTTGCAAGAGGAGGAGAGAGAGAGAGAGAGAGAGAGAGAGGAGAGAAAGAGAGAGGAGAGAGAGAGAGAGACGAGAGAGAGAGAGAGAGGGAGAGAGAGAGGGGGAGAGAGAGAGAGAGGGGAGGGGAAGAGAGAAGAGAGAAAACCGGAGAGAGACCCGAGAGAAGAGAGAGGGAGAGAGGGGGGGGGAGGGAGGGAGGGAGGGGAGGGGGGAAGGAGGGAGGAGAAGACGGGGATAGAGAGAGAGAGAGAGAGAAGAGGGGAAAACCGGAGAGAGAGATAGAGAGAGAAGGAGAGAGATGCCCGAGGAGGAGAGGAGAGAGGAGACCGGAGAGAGGGGATGGCTGAGAGAAGAGAGAAGAGTATCCCTAACTGTTTTAAAATTAAGTTTTTTAGCACCTCTTTTCCTGGACTTAGCACAAAATATTGAAAAAGTGAAACATACCTGGAAATCAAAGAAGGAGGCAAGGGATTTTGAAACGGGATCCCGATGAAGGCCTGGGGGGGAAAGGGCCGGCGTAAATGAGGTGCTTGTACAGGGGCTTCACAATGTTGTCCTCCACACTCCCCCGCACTCCTCAGACAGAAAAAGGGGAACGTGTACTCGTAACCTGCGGATTGAAAAATAGCGTCTAGGTGAACTAATATGGCAGAATTTTGGGAGTTTCCTGACTCCTTTCAAAACTCTGAGCTCCCAATTTTCTGTTTTCATACTTGACATCTTATCTTGGATTATATATTTCAGTTCGTTTCAAACATAATATCACCTGGTAGCTCAGTCTTAATAATGAACACCCTGATAGCAATGCAAGGTGGCAGTGGCCGTCCATCCTACCTGTGCAGTACAACACAACATCAGCTTCTGCTTGGGACCCGTCACCAAACACAAAGCCATCTTCATTGGGTGCCACAATGCCACGAACCTGTCGGAGATTGGCTGGCAGCTCCGAGGGGATGTTTATGGATGGTTGTGGGAGAAAAGGACCTGAAAATACAAAACACTTTTAAGTCCTCATGTGAACCACTTTTCCTTATATGTACAAAACAAAACGTAAGGTAGTCAAAGCCCCTTTGTCATTAAGGCATTGACTAATGGTTTGTCATAGATTGTATCGTGTATACGGGTTCTCCTTACTTTGTTTATCAAAGATTTACTCCTTGTGAAATATTTGAATACAACACTTATTATGTACCAATGCACTAATGATCATGGGTAATATATTAAAGTCTTAAAACGACGGTTCTTTGAAAGCATTTATTTATATTGCGACCCTTGGCATTTCTCCTCCGAAATATGTCAAGTACTATAGCGTATTTTCGCGAAACCCCCCCCTCTCTCTCCGGCGGCACGTTTTCAGGACTTGCGGTAAGATCCCCGGGCCCATAAACCACCTACGTGTCTGGCGCAGCGCCCGTCCGGGGGAAGGCGCCAGTCCCCGTCCAAAATCCCGTGCCGACCCACAA
>JACEEZ010008122.1:0-15395 GCA_016584305.1 Chionoecetes opilio
AAAAGGTAAAAAAAGGGGTTAAAAAAAAGGGTAGGTCGGGAGCCAGGTCAGGTCAAGGCAGGGGGGGGGGACGGGGGGGAGGCAGGGGGCGGGTTTTCCCCTGGCCCTGTTTCGCGGAGGCCGGGAAGCCTCGCCCCCAGCCCGCCCCAGTCCCGTACAGGCCCAGCCCCGGCCCCCGCGCATGGGGTTTTGAAATGGGCGGGGCATGTCTGAAATGGGCCCCCGCCATCCACCCTCTTGCTAGGGGGGTGTGGGGGTGTGCGCGTTTTTGGTGTGTGGTGTTGTGGTGTGACCTTAGATTACCTTATTTTGATGGCTGTGGTGTATACTTTCGTACCTGGAAATGACAAATTTTAGTAATCAGAAAACGTTTCCAGGGAATGAGAGCATTCCCGCCCCGACAAAAAGAGGAGAAGTAAATGGTTTTTGCAGCCAATAAACAGTAATTTATCACCTTGCTAAAAGGGAAAAAAGGGGGATGCCCCTTTGGCTGGGCTAAGGGCCGATACCCGCCTTTTGCAGGCGGGTATAGGGGCCCCGAAAGGTGCCTTGTATGTGATGGAGTGGGGGCGATGGTCACTCCTGAGGAAACGGAACAATAATGTGGTGGTGGGCGGGAGTTCACGCTTCCTCAGCCGTCCCCCTTTCGTTACCGGCGAGGCGGTCACCTCTCGGGGAAACCCCCCGTAGGCAGCCCCCCTGGTCACAGTTTTAGCCCATCTAGTGGCAAAGAACGGGGAAAAACCGGCCGTAACAGCCCCCCAGCCTGGGCAGCATCACCGTGAACGCGAGTACGGAGGCCCTCCAAGAACCTCCCCCCTGGAAAACATGCGGCTGCCCGACGAGTATGGGACCCATCTCTCGGCTACGAGTTTGTAACAGAAAGGAGGGGTGGAACCCCGGGCTGGACAACTCCCAGGCGCTTCTGCGCGCGGAGGGTTGGGGGTGGGTGAATGAAGACTACCTCACCCCGGACCTGGATCTGTTGCCCCCGAACGCCCGCGTCAGCGCAGCGTGTCGGAGGAAGGCAGGTCACAGACGAGCAGGAACTACAAAGACGCACTCCCTACAGCGCCGACAGAGGCCGAAAAGTTTGTTCTTTGGGCCCAAAAGGGGATGCTGCGACAATGAGTTGTTTCCCGGTCCCTCAGAGCACAGGAGAGCGAAGGTTTTGAGAGGTGGATACTGGACCCTGAAGTGGCGGAGGCTGAAATCCTACCCTCGGGAGGGTCAAAGTGACCTATGAGAACTACAGAAAAGAGTACCGGCCGAAAATAAGTCCGCATCAAAATTACCTTAAGTTTTTAGAGACAGTGTCCAGTGGGGCGCCAATGGAGGAGCTACAAAGCCTAGGTCAGGAGAGTGAGGGAGCCGCAGCCACGCCGGCTCCCCCCCTCACCCTTGAGGACCGCTACCGGCGGGTCCTTCAGGCCTGCAGCGCGGCGCAAGACTCTCCGACGTGAAGATGCGAAGCTTGCCCGCCAAGTATGGCCAGGAAGATACGGCAACTAATAGGTGAGAACTAGTCTGTCTCCAGCCCTTGCGCCTTTCCTTCCTGTGTACACGTATAACATTTAACTGAAGGAATCGCACAGTGATGAGGTGAGTGTGGCCGTTAGAGGTTGTAAGGGGTATGTTTGTGCATTGATATCTGTTAGTATGGAATGGCGATTAGAGTATAACATATGCTTAATTCCAAATTATTGTAGTAACAGTTAAAAACATGAATCAGAGAGGAATTATTATTCTGTCAGAATACGCTCTTGTGCGCTCCGTCACTGTGTTCTCGCCCAAAACACATGTGAGGACGGATCCAGGAAGGGGTCACAGGGTCTGAACCAATCAAAACTTATATCAATTTCATTACACCTATTTCTATGAAGGGGCAATCAATGTAATCTGTAAAAATTTACGATTAAGGGATTATAATTGGGGGTGCCCCTTGGAAATGGCCCCCTTTCATTCACTTGTTTGGGGTGAGCGCTCGCTGGGCGGCCCCCGGGGCCCTCTCTACCGTCAATAACACTATATTTCCAGTTACTCGCCACTGAAACTAAAGTCGCCAGGCGCCATATACGTAATACGAATTTAGCATCACTACAGACTTTATGTGCCACTGAAGAGGCATAAAAAAGTAGTTTATATTAGTATAGTACATCACAGTACAGGTCTTCAGTGGCACATAAAAGTCTGTAGTGATGCTAAATTTCGTAATATATTGTAGTCCAGTCAAAATACGGTTTTGACCCTAAAACAAATTCCAAGAAAGCGTTTTTTTGTTTTTTTTGGTAGTATTACATGTGGGGAAAAAAACATACTAAAAGTTTACCAAAATATGGTACCACAAAGGGTCCAAATGTGACTTCAAAGAATATGGCCCCCAAAGCTTTTAAAAGGTTAAGGGATCGACTCCCAAATTTTTTTTTTCTTTATTATTAAACCTACATCTTTGAAACTTGGACAATATATAAAACAAGTAAAAAAAATAGGGGTCGCTATTGGGAAAATTTGATTTGACGCATAGAAAACGAGTTAGCGAAAGAAAACGTGTTTTTAGGGGGGTCCCCCCAAAAGACTACTCCGCAATATCAGTCGGAGAGAGTCGGTAGAGGTGTCATTCGAAAGAGGAATAAAGCCGCTAGGACGTCAAGGGCGATTTGTTTGGATTTTCTAATTAGATCAAAAATTATAAGCCCCTCAAAAATAAAAAAAAAATAAAAAAAAAATAAAATTTCATTTTTCCATTTTTTTTATTTTGAGGGACTTTTGGGGGGGACTATACACCTATACATTATATGTGGGGAAAAAACCATACTAAAAATTTCCCAAAAAAATGATCCCCACAAAGGTCCTAACTATGACGTCTTTAAGACGATGACAGCCATCGCACTAAAAATAACCACTATTTCCTTATTCAAAGCTGAGCTGTAGGTTACAGAAGAGTACATTTTTTTTACTATATATGTTGATATAAAAATTTTTTATACAAAGTTTTATACTAACTACAGGCAGGCGAGGTCATGACGTCATCAATGACGTCATGACATACATGTACATTTCTAAAAATTATAGAATACACAGTGCATTTTAAGACCTACTTCATCACTGAATAAACCGTTTTCAGTTAATAGTCTCTATTTTCATCATCAGACACTGCTTTCCCCACTATATTGTCACAATGCCTTCTTGACATGGTCCGCATAAACCCCTGAACAGATAAGTCCGTGTGTTTTGCAAGTGCACCGAAGTGTACTACAACCACGAGAACAATTGCAGTGAATTATTTTCAGAAGTTTTTCTGGCGCAGGTGAAGTATCCATCATCACTGGAACTAGACTGTTGTTCTGCAAAAATTTCCCCTCCCCATTTAGTAGTGTCCATGGCCTCACCATTGTCCATCCAAAGCATCCCCTTGGAGGTAACTCCGAAGGGCATGATACTTCGTTGCAGAGGAGGTCGGTGGCAGTCGTTCAGGTGTAATAAAGCTTTTGGCTGAACCAACTTTTCGGCAGAGACTAGAATACCTCATTGCAGACAGATTTTCTCCCGGTTTGCCCCCGAACAATGCCACCATCGCTTTACACCCAGCGTCTTCAATCTCAGCATGTTTTTCTTAGGTGTGGTAAACATCTTAGCACAGTATTGAAAACAGAGTCTCCCTTCAAAACCTTTTGTAGAGCGAGTTTTTTCCGATTCCAAAAACCGCGGAAGTGGTTTTGCATCCCGTGAATGCATGCAGGAACAGAAAAACTGCTGCAGACACGTTTCCAAGCAACTTCTTCATAACCTTAAGTCGTATACTGTTGCAGGACTCCCTTTTTCGAGTAGAAATAAAGCTTGTTGCCCCTCGCTGGTTGACGCGATTGTTTGTAAATATTGTAAATATTGTTTGGTTTTATAGCTCACACAAAAAAGGTACTTTCGTGGTACTTTGTGTTCTGAGTGTGTCGTGCAGGGGTGTTGCCATATGCAGTGTTGCCCGCTAATGAAAAGGTTTATCTTCGAACCTACTACTTTATTTATATACAAAAATGTGATAGACGCTGAAAGGCGAGTCGCCTTATATACAAAAAAAAGGGTAGATACTGAAAGGCGAGAAATTAAATTTAAAAAAAATGTTTCCAAAAAATTTGATTTTAACCTAACATTTTGAACTTTTTACTGATTTTTTTTTTTATTTCAGGGGGAGGAAAATAAAAAAGTGCTTACTTAAATTGGGAGCCCAAGTCTTTCCGCATCCAATGATACCCATATCACGCCTACGTCAAAAACCAAGGAGGAGTAGGGTTGGAAAACCCCCCCCCTAAAATCACGTTTTTTTATCCGTAATTAGTTTTCTATGAGGAAAATCAATTTTTTTTTAGGAACAAAAAGTTCTTAGAATTAAATTTTACGTATATATACCAACTTCACGTTTTTAGGTCAATAACAAAAAAAATTGCCCGATAGGGGAAACTATCCCTTAACATTTTATAGCTTTGGCGGCCATATTCTTTGACGGGCACATTTGGACCTTTGTGGTAACCATATTTGGTAAACTTTTTGTATGTTTTTCCCTACATGTAATACTACCAAAAAAAAAACAAAAAAACGCTTTCTTTGGGAATGTTTCAGGGAAAAGTTGTTTTTTTTCGTATTTTGACTGGAATATTATCCCTGCCGACATTAGTGCAGTGGCGAATGACTGGCGACTATAGTGTTAATGATGGTAGTAAATGTTTGTATCTAATTCACCATAACCTTTGCCAGTAGAGTCTTGTTTGATAAAAGCTTTGTGTTGTCATGTATTCTATTTGATGTGATTATCGGTAATAAAAAAAAATAGAGTAAGTTCCAAAAACCACTACATTACATGCCTCCGCCTTGGGGTCGCAACAAACCTCAACTTTTGCCAAGCATTATGTGGATTTTTAGATGATGACAACTACTTTTGTTTTTTTTACACTATTAGCCACATTTTTATTTAATGCATTAACATCCTTTCGTTGTTGCGCTGCCTTCAGATCACCCGCTTCATCCACTTGTAGCCTACTACTACCACTGCTAATTATGATGCTACCGCCTTTGCTATTACGTTGCTATTATCAGTACGTACTACTGATGCTGCTTGTATAAAGGAAGGTGTCCGTAGAGTTTAAACCGTGGCCACCGAGAGCTCTTGGGGCCACGGTTTAACCCTTCACACCCAGATTTTTCATTTGCCATAAAAAATCAATTGTATTCGAACCTTTAAAATAACGAAAAAGTAACTGAATATACCAAATTAGTTAGTCGACAAGGATACTAAACAGTTCTATCTATAAAATGTTGTTTATATTCACTCAAAATCGTGTAATGGTATCCAAATTACAATGGAAATTACGTTCTGTCTCAAGGGTTAAAGGAGGTATCCAGTAGAGTTTAAGGGAATATTCTAGAAAATATTGATAGTGACTTTGAAAGTGAAACAATTGTGCGTAGACAGAAACAAATGATTTCCCCACCGCGTCACCACTTTTTACCTTGCAAGTGGGGAAATTTAAAGAATATCCTGGAGCTTTAGTCATAAAAAAAAATCATTTTTGTTTAAACTGTTTTTTTTTTTTTTTTTGCCACAAAGGACTGGCCTTCATATTCCTAAACTGACTTTTTCCTTGTGAGATTCTCATGTCCTTACCTGTATCCTCAATATTGCAGGGAATAAGAATGCTAGTTATTTCGTCTTAGGGACAAAATTACGTCTTAGGGACAAAATTACGTCAACAAAATTACGTTTTATCAACCAAATTAAGTCTCATTGACAAAATTACGTCTTATTGACAAAATTACGTCTCATTGACAAAATTACGTCTCATTGACAAAATTACGTCTCATTGACAAAATTAAGTCTCATTGACAAAATTACGTCTTATTGACAAAATTACGTCTTATTGACAAAATTACGTCTTATTGACAAAATTACGTCCTAGTGACAAAATTACGTATCATTGACAAAATAACGTCTTATTGACAAAATTACGTAGTTATTGACAAAATTACGTCTTGTAGACAAAATTACGTATCATTGACAAAATTCAGTCTTATTGACAAAATTACGTCGTATTGACAAAATTACGTCTCATTGACAAAATTACGTCTTATTGACAAAATTACGTCTTGTAGACAAAATTACGTATCATTGACAAAATTCATTCTTATTGACAAAATTACGTCGTATTGACAAAATTACGTCTCATTGACAAAATTACGTCTCATTGACAAAATTACGTCTTATTGACAAAATTACGTCTTATTGACAAAATTACGTCTTATTGACAAAATTACATCTTATTGACAAAGTTACGTCTTATTGACAAAATTACGTCTTATTGATAAAATTACGTCTTATTGGCAAAATGACGTCTTATTGACAAAATGACGTCTCATCGACAATTACGTCGCATCGACAACATTACGTCCCATCAACAAAATGACGTCTCAACAAAATTACGTCGCATTGACAAAATTACGTCTTATCGACAATTACGTCGCATTGACAAAATTACGTCGCATTGACAAAATTACGTCGCATTGACATAATTACGTCGCATTGACAAAATTACGTCGCATTGACAAAATTACGTTACATTGACAAAATTACGTCGCATTGACAAAACTACGTCTTATTGACAAAACTAAGTCTTATTGACAAAATTACGTCTTATTGACAAAATTACGTCTTATTGACAAAATTACGTCTTATTGACAAAATTACGTCGCATCGATAAAATTAAGTCGCAGTGACAAAATAACATCGCATCGATAAAATTAAATCTTATTGACAAAATTACGTCTTATTGACAAAATGACATCTTATCGACAAAATTAAGTCACCGACAAAATTACGTCTTATTGACAAAATTACGTCTTATCGACAAAATTACGTTCTATTGACAAAATTACGTCATATCAACAAAAAAGTCACCAACAAAATTACGTCTTACTGACAAAATTACGTCTTATTGACAATATTACGTCTTATCGACAATTACGTGTCCAACAAATTACGGTCATCAACAAAATAAGTTTATTAACAAAAATTACTTCTTATTGACAAAATTACGTCATGACAAAATTACGTCTTATCGACAAAATTACGTCCTATCGACAAAATTACGATTTATCAAGAAAATTATGTTATCAACAAAATTAAGTCTTATCGACAAAATTACGTCTCGTTGACAAAATTACGTCTCGTTGACAAAATTATGTCTTTTTGACAAAATTACGTCATAAAAAAAAATTGTCTTTTTGACAAAATTAGGTCTTATCAACAAAATTACGTCTTATCAACAAAATTACGTCTTATCAACAAAATTACGTCCTATTGACAAAACTATGTCTTATCGACAAAATTATGTCTCATCGACAAAATTACGTCTATCAACAAAATTACGTCTCATCGACAAAATTACGTCTTATTGACACAATTACATCTTATTGACACAATTAAGTCTTATTAACAAAATTGCGTCTTATTGACAAAATTACGTCTATTTGACACAATTTCGTCTTATCAACTAAATTACGTCTCATTGACAAAATTACGTCTTATCAACAAAATTGTCGTATTGACAAAATTGTCGTATTGACTAAGTTATGTCTTATTGACAAAATTATGTCTTATTGACAAATTACGTCTCATCGATAAAATGAAGTCTCATCGATAAAATTAAGTCTTATCGACAAAATTAAGTCTTATTGTCAAAATTACATCGCATCGCCAAAATTATGTCTTATCAACAAAATTACGTCGCATCGCCAAAATTATGTCTTATCAACAAAATTACGTCGCATCGCCAAAATTATGTCTTATCGACAAAATTACGTCACATCGACAAAATTACGTCGCATCGCCAAAATTACGTCTTATCGACAAAATTACGTCACATCGACAAAATTACGTCACATCGACAAAATTACGTCACATCGACAAAATTACGTCACATCGACAAAATTACGTCACATCGACAAAATTACGTTGCATCGACAAAATTATGTCTCATCGACAAAATTACGTCTCATCGACAAAATTGCTTCTCATCGACAAAATTGCTTATCGACAAAATTACGTCTTATCTACAAAATTATGTCTCATCGACAAAATTACGTCATATCAACAATTACGTCTTATTGACAAAATTACGTCTTATTGACAAAATTACGTCTTATTGACAAAATTACGTCCCAGTAAGACGCCTTAGTCGGCGAAGGACGAGCGAGCCCGTAGAAACCTGATAGCAAGGAAATTTGTCTGCTGTCATCTAAACTCCATTTACCTTTGCCTATTTATGCTGAAACTGTAGGGATTGAATCAGATGGTGAAGACTGCTTGTCAATCGGAAGCAGGATTCCAAAGATATAAACTCCTGAAAAGCGTGATGGTCGGTTGGTTCGGGTCGGCCGCTTATCCCGGAAAAATTCCGTATCAGCGAGGACTCGAGTGCTTTACGCTCGTTCGTAAATTATCAACTAAATTACATCTTATTGACAAAATTAAGCCCTATCAACAAAATTACATTTTATTGACAAAAAATTAAAGTCTTATTGACAAATTACATATCATCGGCAAAAATTACGTCTTATCAACAAAATTACGTCTCCAACATAATTACGTCTTATTGACAAAATTACATCTTATCGACAAAATTACGTCTTATCAACAAAATTACGTCTTGTCGACAAAATTACGTCTTATCAACAAAATTACGTCATATCAACAAAATTACATCTTATTGGGAAAAAATTTCGTCTATCAACAAAATTACGTCTTTTCAACTAAATTACGTCTTATCAACAAATTTACGTCATCGACAAAAATACGTCTTTTTTACAAAAATTACGTCTCATCGACAAAATTACATTTATTGTAGGGTTGCCATACGTCCGGACATGTCTGGAATTTAGGTGTCAAAAAACAGCGTCCGGGGGAATTTTGAAATGTTTTGAAGTATCCAGAATTTTAGCATCCATAGGGCCCGTTTTTCAAAATACAAAATATTAAAACAATTGACGAGAGAGAGGAGGAGATGAGAGAGAAGGGGGAGAGAGAGAGAGAGAGAGAGAGAGAGAGAGAGAGGAGAGAGAAAAAAAAAGGGGGAGGGGCTTGCCGGATGGCAGCTTTCACAACAGGAGCATCAATTCGTGTCCTGATCCTGGATTCGGTCGCAACTCTTTCCCAGGCTACGTGTTAAGTCCTGTATTAAGTAGTTGCTCCTTGCCGTCACCTCCCCGTTGCGCCACACTACGCTACAATGACCTTGTCCGGCACGGCGATGGTCGACTCGTGTATCAGTCTTGTTTCTTGGCTCTGCCCAGAACTAGGACTGCCATATCCGAGCAGCCAAAATTCTGGACGCTTCCACTGTTACGCCTCCGAAATTACGTCTTATTGACAAAATGACGTCTTATTGACAAAATTACGTCTCGACAATTACGTCTCATCGACAATTACGTCGCATCGACAACATTACGTCCCATCAACAAAATGATGTCGCATTGACAAAATTACGTCTTATCGACAAAATGACGTCTTATCGACAAAATGACGTCGCATTGACAAAATGACATCGCATTGACATAATTACGTCGCATTGACAAAATTACGTCTTATTGACAAAACTACGTCTTATTGACAAAATTACGTCGCATTGACAAAATTACATCATATTGACAAAACTACGTCATATTGACAAAATTACGTCGCATTGACAAAATTACGTCTTATTGACAAAATTACGTCATTGACAAAATTACGTCTTATTGACAAAATTAAGTCTTATTGACAAAATTACATCTTATTGACAAAGTTACGTCTTATTGACAAAATTACGTCTTATTGATAAAATTACGTCTTATTTACCAAAAATTTCGTCTTATGACAAAATTACGTCTTATTGGGCAAAAAATTACGTCTCATCGACAAAATCACGGGCGCATCGAAAACATTTCGTCTCAACAAAATTACGTCGCATTGACAAAATTACGTCTTATCGACAATTACGTCGCATTGACAAAATTACGGCGCATTGACAAATTACGTCTTATTGACAAAATTACGTCTTTTTGACAAAACTACGTCTTATTGACAAAACTATGTCACATTGACAAAAACTACGGTCTTATTGACAAAACTACGTCCTATTGACAAAATTTCGTCTTATTTACCAAAATTACGTCTTATAGACAAAATTTCGTCTTTGACAAAAATTTCGTTTTTATTGACAAAATTACGTCTTATTGACAAAATTACGTCGCATCGATAAAAATTTCGTCGCAGTGACAAAATAACGTCGCATCGCTAAAAAATTAAGTCTTTTTGACAAAATTACGCCTTATTGACAAAAATTACATCATATCGACAAAATTTAAATCACCGACAAAATTACGTCTTTTTTTGACAAAATTACGTCTTATCGAAAAAATTACGTCTTATTTACAAAATTACGTCATATCAACAAAAAAGTCACATCATCCCAAAAATTTCGGTCTTATTTACAAAATACGTCTTATCGACAATATTACGTCATCGACAATTACGTGGGCCCACAAAATTACGGCTTCATCATTCAACTTTCTGTGAATGCAGGGGGTGAGGCAAGGGTGCGTCCTTGCCCCATCACTTTTCAAAAGCTTGTATGGACTGGGTATTGGACAAGGTTGTAGATCAAAGTGATTGTGGAGCATCCCTCGGCAACACCAGATCACTGATCTTGTTTTTGCCGATGATACAGTAACTTTGCTGAGCGCTGGAGGTCCTGGTTTATGGCTCTCGAGGCGCTGCACGACGGAGGCAAAGCCTTTGGGGCCTGAGGTCTCCTGGCTCAAGACCAAGGTCCAAGGTATTTGGAGACTTACTAGATGAAGCAGTACGTCTGTTCATGCGTGTGGCGAGGACATTGAGATCTTTGGGAAAATTTTAACATACCTTGGTAGCGCAGCCCATAATGACGGCGGGTCACGTCAATAAGTCTTACGGCGGATTGGCATAGCCCACGGTGTTATGGACTCGCTCAGCGGGAGTATTTGGCGTTGTCGGTACCTGTGCAGGAGGACAAAGATCCGGATCTTCAAGTCGCTTGTGATCCCTGTCTTACTCTATGGTTGTGAGACATGGACACTAAATAGTGACTTGAAGAGACGAATCAATGCCTTTGGTAATAAGTGTCTTCGCAGAATCATGGGGTATCGCTGGGATGATTACGTGTCAAATCAGCGATTGCACCGTGAGACTGAATCGAGGCCTATTACCTGCATAGTCCGTCAGCGCCAACTTCGGCTATATGGGCATGTGGCACGCTACCCTGAAACCGATCCTTCCCATCGGGTTGTATCTGTAAGAGACAATCCTGCGTGGAGGAGGCCAAGGGGGCACCCACAAGGCTCGTGGCTGGGGGCAAGTTGATGTTTCTTGTCGAGAGCTGCTTGGTATGGGAAAGGAGCCTGCATGGGAACTCGCGCTGTGGTGACCCCCGGGAGTGGCATCGTAGGGTGGGCGAGGCGACGCGCCCCCTGGCGTATGCCCCCAATGATTGATTGATCAACAAAATAAGTCATATTAACAAAATTACTTCTTATTGACAAAATTACGTCATGACAAAATTACGTCTTATCAACAAAATTACGTCTTATCAACAAAATTACGTCTTATCAACAAAATTACGTCATATCAACAAAATTACGTCTTATTGACAAAACTACGTCTTATCGACAAAATTATGTCTCATCGACAAAATTATGTCTCATCGACAAAATTACGTCTCAACAAAATTACGTCTTATTGACACAATTACATCTTATTGACACAATTAAGTCTTATTAACAAAATTGCGTCTTATTGACAAAATTACGTCTTATTGACACAATTATGTCTTATCAACTAAATTACGTCTCATTGACAAAATTACGTCTTATCAACAAAATTGTCGTATTGACAAAATTGTCGTATTGACAAAATTATGTCTTATTGACAAAATGATGTCTCGACAAAATTACGTCTCATCGATAAAATTAAGTCATCGATAAAATTAAGTCTTATCGCCAAAATTACGTCTTATCGACAAAATTACGTCGCATCGCCAAAATTATGTCTTATCGACAAAATTACGTCTTATTGACAAAATTACGTCACATCGACAAAATTACGTCACATCGACAAAATTACGTCACATCGACAAAATTACGTCTCATCGACAAAATTACATCTCATCGACAAAATTACGTCGCATCGACAAAATTACGTCTCATCGACAATATTACGTCTCATCGACAATATTACGTCTCATCGACAAAATTGCTTCTCATCGACAAAATTGCTTCTTATCGACAAAATTACATCGCATCGACAAAATTACGTCTCATCGACAAAATTACATCTCATCGACAATATTACGTCTCATCGACAAAATTACGTCGCATCAACAAAATTGCTTCTCATCGACAAAATTGCTTCTTATCGACAAAATTACGTCTCATCGACAAAATTACGTAATATCAACAAAATTACGTCTTATTGACAAAATTACGTCCCAGTAAGACGCCTTAGTCGGCGAAGGACGAGCGAGCCCGTAGAAACCCGATAGCAAGGAAATTTGTCTGCTGTCATCTAAACTCCATTTACCTTTGCCTATTTATGCTGAAACTGTAGGGATTGAATCAGATGGCGAAGACCGCTTGTCAATCGGAAGCAGGATTCCAAAGATAAAAGCTCCTGAAAAGCGTGATGGTCGGTTGGTTCGGGTCGGCCGCTTATCCCGGAAAAATCCCGTATCAGCGAGGACTCGAGTGCTTTGCGCTCGTTCGTAAATTATCAACTAAATTACATCTTAATGACAAAATAATTAAGCCCTATCATCAAAATTACATTTTATTGACAAAATTACGTCTTATTGACAAAATTACATATCATCGGCAAAATTACGTCTTCTTATCAACAAAATTACGTCGCAACATAATTACGTTTTATTGACAAAATTACGTCTTATCAACAAAATTACGTCTTGTCGACAAAATTACGTCTTATCAACAAAATTACGTCATATCAACAAAATTACGTCTTATTGGCTAAATTACGTCTTATCAACAAAATTACGTCTTATCAACAAAATTACGTCTTATCAACTAAATTACGTCTTATCAACAAATTTACGTCTCATCGACAAAATGACGTCTTATTGACAAAATTACGTCTCATCGACAAAATTACATCTTATTGTAGGGTTGCCATACGTCCGGACATGTCTGGAATTTAGGTGTCAAAATCAGCGTCCGGGGGAATTTTGAAATGTCCAGAATTTTAGCATCCATAGCCAATTTTTCAAAATACAAAATATTAAAACAATTGACGAGAGAGAGAGAGAGAGAGGAGAGAGAGAGAGAGAGAGAGAGAGAGAGAGAGAGAGAGAGAGAGAGAGAGAGAGAGAGAGAGAGAAAAAAAGGGCGAGGGGCTTGCCGGATGGCAGCTTTCACAACAGGAGCATCAATTACGTGTCCTGATCCTGGATTCGGTCGCAACTCTTCCTAGGCTACGTGTATAAGTCCTGTATTAAGTAGTTGCTCCTTGCCGTCGCCTCCCCGTTGCGCCACACTACGCTACAATGACCTTGTCCGGCACGGCGATGGTCGACTCGTGTATCAGTCTTGTTTCTTGGCTCTGCCCAGAACTAGGACTGCCATATCCGAGCAGCCAAAATTCTGGACGCCTCCACTGACACCCAGGATCCCCGACCAACACACTATTTGGCCCTTGGACGTTATGTAACCTTGTAGAGTAAGGGCCAAATAGTGTGCTGGGCGGGGCTTATGGGTGTCAACTAGTGGAGGTGTTTGGAATTTTGACTGTTCAGATATGGCAACCAGGGGCGTAGTTAGGCCTGGGCATTGGGGGCTGTAGCCCCGAATGTTTTTATGAATAGCCCCGAATCTCAGATACCTTTTTTTATTTTTTTTATTTACTCATATTTTTTTTCTCACAAAAATAATATAAGCTCTGACTGGGGCCAATATAAAATCAGAGTAAAAAAAAAAGATATTTGGTCAGATGTTACTTAGCGTATGCTCATGGCATCCTTTTATGAGCAGGACATGAGGGAGGTGGAGAGAACAGGAGGAGAGAACAGAGGACATGAGGAGTGCATGACAGAGGAGACACCAAAAGACCTTTTGGAGAGGTGAAGAAGAGAATATCAGATGGACAAGATACGAGTTAACAGAAATGCATTTTTTTTTTACGTGCATTTTTGTGTCCTTCGCCAGTCCTTTGTGATGTAGAAAAAAAAAGTAGTTATAAGACAGGTTGGTCAGATTTCAGTATTGAACAAAGCATTGGGAATATACAATCTATATGACTGCTTCATCGCGCCAAAGCTCTTTTTCTTAGGGTTTTACTCCTACTGATGAAAATAAAATAATAACGAAGTTGAACCCCAACTCAGATTGTCTTAATTTTATTTCAATTTCATGTTTCGAAAGTTATCCTAAGCAAATTACCATAGCCTTTTGGTAGAGCTGTGTTTCTCATCTTATATTCATTATACTCATAAACAAATGAAAATTCTCGTGTAAAAATTTAAAGATCTCTTGGCTGGGCTAAGCCCCCAATGTTTCAAGATCCTAAATACGCCCCTGCTGGCCACCCTAGTATAGAATGTGGGAACTGTGGAGCGAAGGGAGTGTGAAGTGTAGAATGTGGGAGGTGTGGAGTGAAGGGAGTGTGAAGTGTTAAGAATGTGGGAACTGTGGAGGTGAAGGGAGTGTGAAGTGTAGACTGTGGGAGGTGTGGAGTGAAGGGAGTGTGAAGTGTAGAATGTGGGAACTGTGGAGTGCAGGGAGTGTGAAGTGTAGACTGTGGGAGGTGTGGAGTGAAGGGAGTGTGAAGTGTTAGAATGTGGGAACTGTGGAGTGAAGGGAGTGTGAAGTGTAGACTGGGAGGTGTGGAGTGAAGGGAGTGTGAAGTGTAGACTGTGGGAACTGTGTAGTGAAGGGAGTGTGAAGTGTAGGGCTGTGGGAACTGTGGAGTGAAGGGAGTGTGAAGTGTAGAATGTGGGAACTGGAGTGAAGGGAGTGTGAAGTGTAGACTGTGGGAACTGGAGTGAAGGAGTGTGAAGTGTAGACTGTGGGAACTGTGGAGTGAAGGGAGTGTGAAGTGTAGAATGTGGGAACTGGGAGCGAAGGGAGTGTGAAGTGTAGAATGTGGGAACTGTGGAGTGAAGGGTGAAGTGTGAAGTGGAGAATTGTTGGGAGAAGGTGTGGAGTGAAGGGAGTGAATGAGATGTGGAATGTGGTGAAGGGGGTGTAATGTAGATTGGGGAAATGTGTTGAAGGGATGTAAGTGTTCGGGGAATGGGTGAATTAAAAATTCAAAAGTTAATTTTTCTTTA
>JACEEZ010008123.1:0-5000 GCA_016584305.1 Chionoecetes opilio
TAAAAAGGGTTTTATATCCCCAAAAAATTTTTGCCCCTAAAGGGGAAGGGGGGGAGGGGGAAAAGGGGGGGTTTTTAATTTTAATGTAAGGAAAAAAATAAAAATTTTTTGCCCGGGAAAAACCTTAAATTGAAAGAAAAAATTAATTTAAAGGCCCAAAAGGTAAAAAACAAAAGGGAAAAAAAGAAGAAGAAGAAGAAGGAGAATATTTCAGCCCCAGAACAAGAGATGAGACTGGATTTGGTGATGGTGTTTGTAGCGTCACAATACAGAAAGTGCACTGAAATCACTTACTGCTTTAATTTTTCCACCTTTTAAGCCATATGTGTAATTAATAACTGTTTAAATAATGAAAAAAAAAAAAAAAAATGATGGGATGGTCGTGGTGGTGACGGTGTAGTTGATTCACACACAAGTTGGCGCAGCACTGCTTCAATTCCATCGTACTAATAAGAATTTTGTCTCGTTATGCTAATTTTCGTACACTAAGACTTGCTGTGTTTAGGTCCCTACATGGTAAAGGACTGAAATTGTAAACGTCGCATGAAACATAATAATATTTTTGTTATTCTCCTCAGCCCTTCTAAATTACCTTTCCCCTCTAAACAATGTCAACTAAAAACATATTATGCAAGTGATTCCCTAGAGTCCTCTCACACCCTTGCGTATCCTGGGAAAAGGTGCTGCGACGGCCTGGTAACAAAGAGACACATGGAATTGACACCCCGATAAAAAGGCCGCAACTGTAAGTCTACCGTATTTAGGATTCAGTTTCAATGTTTTTTTTAAAGACCTTGGGATATTTTTGTCTATCTTGGGATTTTTTTGGGAATTATTCAAGTATTTCTCCAGTAGTTTATCTCAAGGTAAGCATATGTACTGTATTTAGGATTCAGTTTCAATGGTTTATTAAAGACCTTGGGATATTTTTGTCTATCTTGGGATTGTTTGGGCTCAGTCTTGGGATTTCTGAAAATTTAGAGTGGCAACCCTGGTAGGAGTAAGTTACTACTGAAGACGGGACAGAAGCCTCCCACACCAAGACCAAGACCCAGAGCCGAGGCATAATCAAGCGCCTGGTCTTATGCTACCTTATGAGTCCCAGTCAGCCACTCTAGTAAAGTACTTCCTGCAGTGTATCTACTTAGCCCCGTTCACACTGTGCTGATTTTGGGCCACGACAAGCCACGACTCTAGGGTACACGAGGTCTTGGCTATTGTTGTGAAATGGTCGCGCGTGGTCTGGAAGAGGCTTGAGGTAGAGATCAAGAGAGGTAAAGAGGTAAGAGTCGTTAGATGTGAAGGTATACACCAAATTTCCCGGGAAGTAAGTTGTTCTGGGATGATTGTACATATAGCTTCGTACAGAGGTGAGTAAGTAAGTAAGCGAGTGTGTGTTGGGGTAAATAAGTAGAAGAAGGGTGTAGGTAGGAGTGTGGTGATTTTGGGGTGTGTGGCGAGTGTGGTTCTATGTTAATTTTGAGTTTTTGTGAAGGGTGTGTGTGTGAAAGAGTCGTGGAGATGTGAACGGGCCTTAAAAGCTTGCTAGAAAGTCAAGTATTTATCCCTTTTGATTCTATTCCTATCATCTCTCTACCATAGAATCCTTCAGTGAGATCCTCAAAACACTCACACCAAATTAATACTATTGCCAACATCTGCAAACCACACGATCTGTCCCTCCGTCAAAGCTATACTTCATACAGCCAAATATGCCAAAACTTTCCGCCTGTCAGCTCTCCTCCGCCTCTGCACACACACAACAATCTCACACGACGAGTCTCTTGAGTAATAACAAGTTCCTTACAAGAAAATAAAGAGTCCACGTGCAACAGCCTCTTACCACGACATGCAAGGACGACGTTTTATGAGACATGACAGCTTTCAACTTGTCCCCGTCTTTTAACCTCGCTACACACACACACACACACACACACACACACACACATGGTAATAGCCCCAACCCACCCCCCCCCCTGAGCCTCCCCGTTGGCAGTAGGACACACACACACACCCTGACACGAGCTAGAGAGGAAACAGTAACACACGCCCTCCCGTACCCGACACGCACGCACGAACACGCCCCTGCCACGCCTCAGATGCCACCCCTTTATCCCCTCCGCAGTACACAAACAAGGATTTAGCATATCATTAGATCCCTCAAGGCGGGGGTCCCTCATAAAAAGGACTGAGGGCTCATGAGTCTCCTAAACCCCATCCCGTCTCCCTTCAAGCTTGATTTACGCGCCAACACAGCTTTGCCAACACCTCGTTACCCATGCTTTGATATCACCCATTGCAGTGTCATGCTTCGATTGGTGTGTTTGTCTGGGTACTTCAGTGTGTCTGCAGGTCCTCACAGTCAAAGGAAAACTGCATAAGTACACATGTATGAATCTGCTACAAGGACTAGCTACACTAAAAACTCAAAGGTTATTGGGTTATGTGGAATGTTTAGCTTGTTAGGTGAGGCTTTATTGTAATTTTTGACGTATACGTAGTTGTTTTACGATGTAGTTCCCGTGACGGTACTGAACTAAATGTAAATTGACACAATGGACGAAGATTATTCATGACAATGTGTTCGGAACTGCAAGACAACGAAGTACGAGATGGGATGGAAACTGATGTTCTTTGCTCCTCTTCTCTCCTCCCCATCCCAAACCCTCCCGAACTCGCCTCTCCGCCTCAACCCCGCTTTCCACTTCCCCAAGCTGTCTCACACCTCCAGCTCGCTCTCATATTTACATAATCCATTTACATAATACCCTGTGATGCCCTGCTTCATCATATCCGCTGTCTCCCACTCCGTCAAACCCCATTACAGGGAACCCCCAGCGCGCCGCCACCCGCGTCACTTCCTCGGCGTCACAGAAAATGTGTATCTGTGAAGTAGCTTAACAGGGGGAACAATGATAAATCTGTGTAAGTCTAAAGCAGGAGAATGTCTCGTTGGGTGAAACAGCCAAGGGAAGGGTTGACAAGATTGTTAATTAAGGAGACGAAATTGAAGAGGACATGTAAAGCGATACTAAGCGTCAAAGGTCACAAGAAGAAGAAGAAGAAGAAGAAGAAGAAGACGAGGAAGATGTGTTGGGATTAGTAACTATGGCGATGCTTTTTTTTCTCCTCTTGTTCGTGATGAGCGGTGAGGGCGTTGAGTAGGTGGGTAACTAATGAGTGGGATGAGCGGTGGGTATGATGGGTCTTGCAAATGGTAATGAGTAAATGGACTAATCGATACTGATATGATTGAAGGCTTACAAATTTATATCCAAATCAAGGCGTTTTAATGAATAATCAATATTGCTTTCACATTACTTTTCACGATTCTCTTTCTTGCGTTTGTTATTTTTTTTAACTTTCTTCTATGTTTCTATTTTCAAAGGTGTGTCTGTCTATTTATGTTATTCAATCCAGATCAATATTTCTATCGCATTCCCTTTTACGATTTTTCTTCTAGAGTTTGTTATTTTCTGAAACTTTCTTTTATGTTTTTTTCAAGGTGAGTTGGTCTATTTATATGCTATTACATGTATAACTCACGTAACTTATTTTCAGTTATTTTCTTTTTATTTATTCACAGTTCATAGCCATACATCATTCTTCTAATCTATACTTCTTACCCTCTAACGTACGTACATCAATAATTCTTGCTAGTTCATGATTGATGTCACCACTCGGGGAACTCAATACGGCAGAAGGTGACAGAGTGCATTTCGAGGCAGGTTGCTATTAAGACAGGCAGGTAGTGTGTGGGGGTGTTTTGTGTGTGGTGTGGTGGGGTGCGTGCGTGCGTGCGTGGTGGGGTGCGTTGGTGCGTGCGTGTGGCGTGCGTGCGTGCGTGCGTGCGTGCGTGCCCTGCGTGCGTGCGTGCGTGCGTGCGTGCGGGGGCGTGCGTGCGTGCGTGCGTGCGTGCGTTGTGTGCGTGCGTGTGTGTTTTGTGTTGTGTGTGGGGTGTTGTGTTTTGGGGTGTGTGTGTGTGTGGGGTGTGTGTGTGTGTGTGTGTGTGTGTGTGGAATGCCTACCACTATAACCCTGCTAATGTTTTCCTCTTAACTATTCACACACTATACCACCAAATTTATCATTCTATCTGTCTATTTCCACACACACACAACACACACACACACACAACACACACACACACACAACCCACACACACACACACACACACACACACACAACTACACACAACACACACACACACACACGCAACACACACACACACACACCACCAGCATTACTACACTATTTTTCTGTCTGTACAATATCACACACCACCGTTACTATTCCTCTCTCTATCCACACCCACCCCCGTTACTATTCCTCTCTCTATCCACACACACACCATCATCACACTATATCTCTTTATTCACACAGCACGAACACACCATCCTTCCTATCAATACACCGCTGTCACACTATCTCTCGTACAGCTAAGATAACTTACACGTTCTGCCACTCCATCTTTGCGTCAACGAAAGTATATATCAGATGACAAAGGTTTCACGAGGATGATGTTGTTGCTAATGTCAATGTGAAAAATGTAACTAAGCTTTTAGAATCCCGACGGTGAAAAAGAAAGACAAAGAAAAAAGAAAGAAAGAAAGAAAGAAAGAGAGAAGAAAAGAATGCAAGAAAGAAAGGGAGACGAATAGACACACAAAAACAAATAGATAAATAAATAGAATCCCAACGGTGACAAAGAAAAAAAAGACAAAGAAGAACAGAAAAAAGGGAGAAGAATACACACACAAAACAAATAAATAAATAAATAAATACAGATAAAAGAAACAAACAAAATATTCCCCTATTCAATTAGCCTGGTAGGATAAACAATAATTAAACAAATTCATCACGATATGCATTAATTACTTACTCATCATTACACACTCAAAGGATAAAGAGACAAATGAGAGTATCGTAGCCAAGCGCCCTCTGACCTGTACAACCAAATTTACAATAAAATATACAAAAGAATGAGGAGACCAAGGAGA
>JACEEZ010008123.1:12500-27500 GCA_016584305.1 Chionoecetes opilio
GTGAATCAGTGCTTCCACTTGCAAGCAAATTTCCTTATTTATAGGAAATTTAGGCCTGAGAAGGAAATTTCTTAGGAAACCCAAAATCGAAGGAATTCCTAAGGAAATCAATTTTTTTCGGACATGTTAAAATTTTGTGTATAGTATTTAAAATGTATTTACAAATGTATTTAAATACAATTGATGTATTTAGTATTTAGTATTTAAATACATTCGTAAAATGTATTTAGTATTTATTATTTATATACATTTCTCCCATGTATTTAGTATTTAGTATTTAAATACATTCAATGTATTTAGTGCCCAGCTCTGCGTATATAAGTGTCACAGGTAATCAATCGTTCATAGGTAACATTACATACAGCCACCAGAAAGTCATAACAACAATGATACAGCATAAGAAAAAGCACAGGTATAAACTATACAAGTACAATAATTGTAATAACGAAATACACAATAACAGTGAAGGGATAGGTGGGTACGTACCATAACACTTCAGGTGGTACAATCATATATAGGCAATCATGTTCAGGGTACGTCATTATACAGGTACGGTCAGGGGCCTCAGGTATAATGAAGACGAGCAGGTACGCCGGGGTGCTGGTTACGGTACCTGTCCATCCATCACGGGGCTGGCAGGGTCGTGGAGGCCTTAGTACTACCTGCACCCATCATTTCACTTCCTCTTGCCCCGCTTTATGTCGAGTTCATTTTCATTTTTTTTGCTCTCTCTCTCTCTCTCTCTCTCTCTCTCCTCTCTCGTCTCTCTCTCTCTCTCTCTCTCTCTCTCTCTCTCTCTCTCTCTCTCTCTCTCTCTCTCTCTCTCTCTCTCTCTGTGCCTCGCGTGATTTCTCTTCACATGTGGCGAGGGCTGCGTCACGACATGCTTGACTTACTCTCTCTCTCTCTCTCTCTCTCTCCTCTCTCTCTCTCTCTCTCTCCTCTCTCTCTCTCTCTCTCTCCTCTCTCTCTCTCTCTCTCCTTCCCTCCCTCCCTCTCCCTCACTCATATCTGGAACCACCTTTTTCTTTAATAATTTTGCCCGATGATAAATTTACAATGCATATATACAACATAATTATACATACACGCCACGATGGTCCAGTGGATAGACCGTTGGCGCGCCATTCTGTGGTTAGCCGGTTCGAATCCTCGCTCAATCCCGGGGATTTTTCACTGACAAATTCGGGCGGCTACTGTCCCCTTGAGCAAGGGGATGGGGTGTGGGGGTGTGGTGTGTGAGGTCCCAGCATTACCCCAAATTGGTCATAATGAGTGAATGAGACATACACAGACATAGTAAAGGTGAAGAGACATACTGCGTAACTTTTGCCCGCTTCACAATACGCAAAAAAACATGACTATCAACATCATGTCACACTTTTATATAGATGAAAAAAAATGTTCTTATCATTCAATACATATTCAATACATTTCACCCACCGCCAATACGCTACATTTTCTACGATCTCTACGATTTCTACGATACCTTCCCAAAAACTCATTTCCACTTTTACCTGTCTGATATACTACAACGTTATATTCTCTACTTATGATTTTCTTTTTTCATATACTACACTAAATTGCTTTCTTTTTGCTTTCTTATTTATTGCTTTCTCCTTCTTCTTACGTTCTTAGTGTCGTAGTTATCTTTCGCTACTTGTAAATCTCATATTCATTTTCCATTCCATTCTTTTGTGAACTTATAACTCCTTCCAGCACTCGAATTAACAACCCCCTTCCCCCAATTCTCTCTACGACCAAGTACGTGAGTTACCGCATCTTTCTCTCTCTCTCTCTCTCTCTCTCTCTCTCTCTCTCTCTCTCTCTCTCTCTCTCTCTCTCTCTCTCTCTCTCTCTCTCTCTCTCTCTCTCTCTCTCTAATCATGCCATTTATCACCCTGACGCCAAAGATTATAAAGGAATCAAGGGTTTGTTTCAGTCCAACACGTGAGTAGGAATCCCAGGAGACCAACGCAGCAGTGACCCTTCCGTGCTTCTTGGTTTTAATCTAATGTCAGAACACCTTCCTGGAGACGTATTCTTATTACCTCACACTCTCTCTCTCTCTCTCTCTCTCTCTCTCTCTCTTTTCCCCTCTCTCTCTCTCTCTCTCTCTCCCCTCTCCTTTTCCTCTCTCCTCTTTTCTCTCTCTCTCGCTCTCTCTCTCTCTCTCTCTCTCTCTCTCTTCTAGGTTTTAAATAATGTCTACACTTTCTTCGAGACGTATTCTTATTACTTCTCATATCTCTCTCCTCTCTCTCCTCTCTCTCTCTCTCTCTCGTCTCTCTCTCTCTCTCTCTCTCTCTCTCATCTCTCTCTCTCCTCTCTCTCTCCCCTCTCTCTCTCTCTCTCTCTCTCTCTCTCTCTCTCTCCGTTATTATTTAAGGGGATATAATAAATAGGACGTGTGAGGGGTTGTTAGTGAGGCACAGCGCTTTGATCGTCACTCGTGGGTTTTTAGCGTCTAAGAAGAGTTGTTTAGAGTGGTTTGTTGCCTTTATATCGACGCTGGTTTCTTGGTGGTACTTGCCCTGACTTTATTTCTTTGCTAGGAGTTTTGCTTTCAATTGGTGTTTCTATTTTCTTTGTTTTTCTTCTGGAGTGTATTAATCTTTTTACCACTTGTCGTTTTAAAGTTCTAGACCCATTTCAGTTTTATAATAATATGAAGTTTGTGGGAGTTAGAATATATTGCTTTTTTGTTAATGTTTGAAGCTTTTACCAATCCGTTATCTTGCAAGAACTTTAGTTGCATACAATGTTCTTACGGATTTAGACTACTCATGATTTCCGTGAATAAATTAAACATCAATATATGATATACAGTACGTTTTCGTTGCTGCTTAATGAATATTATAACACAACAATGATAATAATAGTAATGATACAATACAAATTATGATGAGTAAAATAATAATAATAACACTAACAATAATATCTATCTTTCTATTAAAATTAGCTACATCTTGAAAATTATCATGCAGCCAAAATATTTTCCTGACAAGGTCTCGCCGAGGGCATTGGGAGGCCAGAATCCCGGCTCGCTCATTCTACCTCTGCCTTTCTTCCAATGTAATTTGATGTATACGTCAGAGTCGAGGAAAGAAATATGGAAAATCATTTGCGTGGAAGAGAATTATGTGAAATATATATGAAATAGAAAAATAGTTAGGTTAACAAAAGTATATTGAATGATATTATTATTATCATTATTGCTATTATTATTAGTAGTAGTAATGGTAGTAGTAGTGTTAGTAGTATTAGTAGTTAGGAGTGTTAGTAGTTGTAGTTAATAGTGGTAGTAGTAGTAGTTAGTAGTGGTGGTAGCAGTAGTAGTGGTTATAAAAGAAAAAGAAAAAAGGAGGATAATTGAAATATCAAGAAGAAAAGAGGGAGAGATACACACACACACACACACACACACACACACACACACACCACACACACACAACACACCACACACACCATACACACACACACACACACACACACACACACACACGCACACACACACACACACACCACACACACACCACACACACACACAGCACACACACACACACACACACAACACACCACACACACACACACACACACACACACACACACACACACACACACACACACACACACACACACACACAGAAAGACACACAGAAAGATACAGAACCAGAGGAACAAAAATAGTGGAGGGGAGAAAACTTTAAGGACGAAACAATGAAGCAAAACAGAATATGTATCTAAAAAAACATGGAAACTATATATAGAAATGCCCACCGCCTACCTCGAGCATTTTTTTAGAAAGGATAGAGGGGAAAAATAATAATGATACTACTACTACTACTACTACTACTACTACTACTACTACTATCACTACTACTACTACTACTACTACTACTACTACTACCACTACTACTACTACTACTACTACTACTACTACTACTACCTACTACTACTACTATACTACTACTACTACTCACTACTATACTACTACTACTACTACTATCACTATACTACTACTACTACTACTACTAACTACTACTACTACTATATTTATCACTACTACTACTACTACTACTACTACTACTACTATACTACTACTACTACTACTACTACTACTACTACTACTACTATACTACTACTATCACTACTACTACTACTATACTACTACTACTACTACTACTACTACTATCTACTACTACTACTACTACTACTACTACTACTACTACTACTTCTACTACTACTACTACTACTACTACTACTATTACTATTACTACTACTACTACTACTACTACTACTACTACTAACAACAGCAATAATAATGATGGTGTTAATGAAAATAATAGTAATAATAATAAAAATAAAAGCAAGACGAAAATGTGGACGATGAAGATGAAGAAGAAAAAGAAAAAGAAGAAAGAAATGATGAAGAGAAGTAATAACAATAACAAGACGATAAGAACGAAAAATGTGACGAAAAAGACATGAACAAAAGCAACAAAATAAGACATGAAACTAAAAGACAAAAAGAGAGAGAAAAAAAAAAGAGAGCAAACAAATATATTCCAGTGGCTGAAGAAGACCCAAAAACAACAACAACAAAAACAACAACAACAAAAACAACAACAACAACAACAACATTAATCTACGCCACCCACCTCTACCTGGTATAAATCTCGCCGTGACGTCAAGAGGGTTTCATACACAGCTTTCCATTCTAGCGGGGCACGACCTATCAAACCGTCACAGGGCTAGGAGACGTCACGGAGCCAGGGATTAATAGGAATCATAGGACCATCCAAGCTTGCAATACGTCCCAAGCGAGGCAAGTGAAGCGAACCATAACCCGACAGAAACGAGTTGAAACGTGAATGGAAATATAAACTGTTATCTTAGCTTGACCCGACTCGTGGTAGAGACGGAAATACCTTTAAGAATACACGTTTAAGAATACACGTTTAAGAATATGTTCACAATAGTGCGTTCGTGTATTTTCAGCTTAAAGAATTAGTTGCATATGAGAGGATAAAGATTGATAGATGTTAGAGTGGTATTTATCATGTCTGCAAACTCGTTACGTTGATGGGAAAAAAGTTGTTTTTGGGAAGGGAAAAAAGTTTGTTGAAAGGTTAGGAAAAGAAGAACGCAAGGAAAAATAGGGATAATTGAGTCTATGTATAACTTGTTGAATGGCAGGAAAGGAAATTAAGAACACAAGGATGAAAAAAGGAATAGTTGAGTGTATAAATATAACTGTTGTTGATTGGCAGGTAACGTTAGAGGACAGTTATGGTAGTTAAATCCAGCATAGCGACACCGTAGAGTTTATTTGAGGCTCGCCGCGCGGAGCTCTGAGGTGGAGCGTGTGCCGTGGGCGTGTGTTGACGACGGGATCTATTTACACTCTCGCGTTTCCGGGCAGATTATGGGAAAACCGAGTGATGCTGCTCTCTCTCTCTCTCTCTCTTCTCTCTCTCTCTCTCTCTCTCTCTCTCTCTCTCTCTCTCTCTCTCACTGTGTGTGTGAGGGGGTGGGTAAGACGTGGTGATAATTATGATGTGTAATGTTGTTGGGTGATGTGTCTCATAAGGAAACATATGCTAAAAAGTGAACTATTTTTAATGTATCACCGTTCTGGAAATACCGAAAGATTCCTATAATAATGGGTCTAGGGATGGGGCTGGGTCTGGGACTGGGTCTGGGGGCTGTGTTTGGGTCTGAGGCTGAGGCTGGTCTGGGTCTGGGTCTGGGGTTGGGAATTGGTCTGAGGATGGATCTGAGGCTGGGTATCGCTAGGTTTGGGGCTGGGGCTGGGGACTTAGTGGATAATATACTCAAACCACCTCAGGCTGGTCTCGCAGGTGGAGCGGCTCAAGTCCGCGGTGGTGCCACATCACCCCACTACTCACGCCAGGTCACCACCCTCCTCACCTCATTCATTCTGAGGAATTCTGACCTCAGTGGAGTGACCAGAAGGGAAGGAGGGAAGGAAGGGAGGGAAGGAGGGAGGGAGGGAAGGAGGGAAGGAAGGGAGGGAGGGAGGGAGAGAAGGAGAGAAGGAGGGAAGGAAGGAAGGGAAGGAGGGAGGGAGGGAAGGAGGGAAGGAAGGGAGGGAGGGAGGGAGAGAAGGAGGGAAGGAAGGGAGGGAAGGAGGGAGGGAGGGAGGGAAGGAGGGAAGGAAGGGAGGGAGGGAGGGAGAGAAGGAGGGAAGGAGAGAAGGAGGGAAGGAATGAGGGGTGGGGTTGTGTCAGGTTACTCCTGACTTGCCCGCAACGTCGCATGGGCTGCCATGCCAAGTGTAATGGAAGGTATAGACAGACTCGTTGTTTTACCATCAAATCGCAAGCCATTCACAAAACCATGCAGCTGTATTATAAAACTATATGATTAAAAAATAATTA
The DNA here is from genome assembly GCA_016584305.1 of Chionoecetes opilio. Classification (NCBI taxonomy): domain Eukaryota; kingdom Metazoa; phylum Arthropoda; class Malacostraca; order Decapoda; family Majidae; genus Chionoecetes; species Chionoecetes opilio. The sequence continues at coordinate 18,905 of JACEEZ010008123.1, forward strand.
ATGTAATAACAAACAGTATGACAGAGGGTCCTCGTCAGCCTGTCAACGATGAACGTGACAACACTGCAGTAATCTACCCACCCCACCCGTGAGACCAAGTTGAGCTGGGACGACTACAGTTTTCCTCACTAGGGGGGGGGGGGGGGGGGGGGCGAAGAGCAAAGCGTGGAAACTGCATTGCTATTTGTGGGGTTTTGTACCATTAATTAGCGTATATGTTGATCGCCCACTCAGCAAATCGCATTAAATAAACCAATTAATTTCGTGCATCTTCTAATTCAAAACTAATCAGAATATTTCTTTGTAAAATTAGTGTATTGTTGCAAAAGCGTAAATTTTCATCAGTAAAAACCATGTACATTTTTCTGTTCTAATCCAGTCGTACAGTATGCGTGTGTACACATATACATACGCATACGTATGCACGTAAACACGCAAACACACACACACATACACACACACACACACACACACACACACACACATACACAGACCCCACACACACACACACACACACACATACTCACATAAACAAGCATTCAAATGCAGGAGAGAGAGAGAGGAGAGAGAGAGAGAGAGAGAGAGAGAGGAGAGGAGAGAGAGGAGGAAGAGAGAGAGAGAGAGAGAGAGAGAGAGAGAGGAGAGAGAGAGAGAGAGAGAGAGAGAGAGAGAGAGAGAGAGAGAGAGAGAGAGAGAGAGAGAGAGAGAGAGGAGAGAGAGAGAGAGAGAGAGAGAGGGAGAGAGAGAGAGAGAGAGAGAGAGAGAGAGAGAGAGAGAGAGAGAGAGAGAGAGAGAGAGAGAGAGAGAGAGAGAGAGGAGAGAGAGAGAGAGAGAGAGAGAGAGAGAGAGAGAGAGAGAGAGAGAGAGAGAGAGAGAGAGAGAGAGAGAGAGAGAGAGAGAGCATAAACATAATTTTCACGTATCCGTCAGCATTAATTCAGTAATGTAAACAAACGTGTTGAACTTTCATATAATCACTTTTGTTGCACCCGGATCAATTATTAATTATTATTCAATCAACGAAGCATTGATGTATACTGAACAAGCTTATCCCAACACTATTGTAATAAACTGAGAGGAAAACATGAAATAATGACATTGTTACTTACAGGTAGAGAGTAGAACGACGAGGAGGAGCCTTGTTGTAGTTTAGTGTAGTTTAGCAGCCACTCTAGACGACGTTGAAGAGGAAAAAAAAGCACCGACGCCACGTCATCAGCCTCACAGGGATGGCATGACGCCGGCAACGACACCTCATTGCACGCTCAGACACGTCCTGCGACTTGAATAAAGAAGGAAAAGCAGTTTACGACAAGTTTCGTCTCCCAGAAAATAATGCAAACACAACACTTAACTGTCTTTTCTAATGCAAGCACAACACTTAACTCTTTTCTAATGCAAAAGCAACACTTAACGCAACACTCAGCTATATTTTCTGATGCAAACGCAACACTATCAACTATTACTTTTTTTTTATCATTGTATGTATGTATATTACTATTATTTTCAGAATATCTTATTTTTATCTTTAAAGCAAATCACTAAAAATACCATACGGCAAATAAAAGCAAACAAATCAATAGATATATAGATAAGTAAACAAATGAATGAATACAACAACTTCTTTTCACACGTTAATTTGGCAAGAGTTCAATAAAGAAATATAAACAAAATGAACACAACTCATTATAATTTTACGACACAGCCCAGCGGCGCCACCCACTTATTCCTTCCTCGCCAAGGACCGTTTTAATCCAAAGCAACTTTTTGGCCGCAGAAACTGAAGGCGACTCATAAAGTTAATCATAAATGTGACGTCCTAATTAGCGGCTGGGAAAATGGAATAAGATAAATAATAAGCTTCGACTTAATTTCTTGGGTGGCTAGATGAACAGCAAGGAAAGTCTGAGGTGGAACAGTGGAGAGGAAGAGGAGAGGGGAAAAGAGAGGGAAAAGAGAGGGGAGATGGGACAAGAAGGGTGGTCGAAATGAAGAAGAGAGGAAAGAAAAGGGGCAAGGAAAGGGGCGAGGGGAAAGAGAGAGAGGGGAGATGAGAAGGGGGTCGAGATGGAGAGGGGAAAGAAAAAGGGCATGAGAAGGTGAAAGGAAAGGGGCGAGGGGAAAGGGAGGGGATATGAGAGGGATAAAGGGAGGGGAGAGACATCACATAAAGCATAGCGAAGACTGGTGCTGACAAGAAAAATACAATTAATGACAGAGTTACGTAATTGATAATGCATAATAATGATCAATCAGCGTTGTTGGTTTCAGATGATGATGTTAATAATCATACTAATGTAATAATACTACACAAATATTGGAGGGTCCTGTCGACACCCTTAAGGAATTAACACATCCTTGAAGGGGGAGTTTGTACCTTTATGTTTTTATCAATAGAGGTGATTTTTGTATTGTATCATTGTTATCGTCCGTACGTGATAATTCCTATGCCTTGACTAGCAATGATTGTGGATATCAGTGGATTCTTATCTGACCCTAATCTTCCCATAAACCCAGATGAACACGGCTTATAAGGTTTATAAGACAGTGTATTACCAGCTAGGTTTTTATCTGCAGTTTTATCTGTCTAATTCAAGAAAAAGCCTCAGAGAATGAAAAGAAAGAGCAGTGTGGTAGACAATTATCTCTTTCTAGTGAGTATACTGTAGTTCTGTTTTTGTATAAGACTGAAATATTGATTTGTAGTGTAGTGTACTGTAGTTGATTTGTTCCTTTACATTTTTTATATATAGGTCAAGGCTGACATCACTGCTTTACAAATGCTGAAACTATTGATTTACAAAGAGCAACACTATTGATTCAGAACAAAACTACAACAAAACCGTATACGCCCTTCCCCTTCATGCTTCAATACTTCATTCTTACTTTTTTTTTTTATCATTGTATGTATGTATATTACTATTATTTTCAGTATATCTTATTTTTATCTTTAAAGCAGATCAATAAAAATACCATACGGCAAATAAAAGCAAACAAATCAATAGATATATAGATAAGTAAACAAATGAATGAAAGAAATATAGAAAGTAGGAAGGAAATAAAAAGAAAAGAAAAGAAATGAATGCAAGGGATAAAGAGACACGCAAACACACCCATAAGACTAGTTCATGACACACCTTCAATCAAGTTATGACAAGAGACAAAGACACACAAAAAAATCATAATAACAGCCATTACTGTACACATAACGGAAGTAGACAAGACAAGTTTCTCCCCCGCCCCCCCCCACACACAGACCACCTGAGGACTTACGTGATCAACAAACCCCTCTCCCCCTCTCCCCTCACAATCCCCTCACTTCCACCCTTCCCCTCCTCATCGCCTACCCCTCAACCCCCTTCTCTTCCCCCTCCCCTCCTACAACCATTAACTCAAAAAACTTTAAACAAAACACAACTGATTGGAAATACACCCTAATGAACTCATCCTCATCATCATCATCATCATCATCACAATCTCATCACACACACACACAACAAAAAGCCAACATACCATCTTCTCCCTCACAACTACAAAAACCACCATCATTACCCTAGTAACAACAACAACAACAACAACAACAACAACAGCAACAATAGCCACCGGAAAAACAAAAAACCAAGAACTTAACCAACATACAACAATAACAACAACTGCAACAACAACAGTAGCAACAGTAGTAGTAGTAGTAGTAGTAGTAGTAGTAGTAGTAGTAGTAGTAGTAGTAGTAGTAGTAGTAGTAGTAGTAGTAGTAGTAGTAGTAGTAGTAGTAGTAGTAGTAGTAGTAGCCACCGGAAAAAGTCATAAACCTGATATAAAACTAACAAACAACAATAACAACTACTACAACAACAACAACAACAACAACAACGACAACAACAGCAGTAGCAGTAGTAGTAGTAGTAGTAGTAGTAGTAGCCACCGGAAAACCCATAAACCAAGAATTATTGTGGCACTTGGGAAAAATCACGTCATTAAAAACACATAGCGGAGGGCGTGTAGTCGAAGCCGGAGTCAGGTACAAGGGTTGGGAAGGCAGTGTTCGGGAGCACGTGAGGCGGTCGTTAGGGAGGCACGCAGAGACCCACCTGTCTGCGCGCACCACATTCTGGGGTCTGAGTTGCCTCTTGCGTGACGTCACATGCTAAGTCTCTCGGGTCAGACAATCAAACAGGGTTCCAGCGAAGAAGGTGAAGGAGGAGGAGGAGGAAGGCGAAGAAAGAGGAGGAAGAAGAGGGGTTTGTGGGGTGGAAGAAGGTAGAGGATATAATGGAGAGAAGTTTGAGAGGATGAAGGAGTGGAGGAAGGAAGGAAGAGGAAAAGGAGGAGGAGGAGGAGGAGGAGGAGGAGGAGGAGGAGGAGGAGAAGGAGAAGGTAAAGTAGGAGAGGAAGAAAGGCGAAGAAATAGGAGAAGGAGGTGGAAGAAGAAGGGTTTGGTAGGGGGGAAGTAAAGAAGTTGAACATAGAGAAGGCTGATAAGATGAAGTAGGAGTGGAAGGAGGAGGAGGAAGGCAAAGAAAGAGGAGGAAGAAGAGTTTTGGGGGGTAGGGAAGAAGGGGGAGGATATAGAGAAGGCTGAGAGGATGAAGGAGTGGAGGAAGGAAGGAAGAGAAGGAGGAGGACAATGAGGAAGAGGGAGGTGAAGTACAAGTGGAAGAAAGAGGAGAAATAGGAGGAGGAGGTGGAACAAGAGGGTTTTGGGGGTGGGTAAGTAGGTGGAGGATATATAGAAAGCGGAGAGAATGATGTAGGAGGAAGGTGAAGGAAGGAAGAGAAAGAGGAAGACAATGAGGAGGAGGAAGAAGGAAGGGAAATGAAAGGAGAGTGACCTCACTTTTCCCAATACAAAACTCGGACCTCCACAGAAAAAAAGTTTGAAAGAAAAAAACACAGAAGAAATAGGAGAAAAGAGAGTGGGAAAAAAGGCATCGAGACCTGAGCCAATCACAAGACTGATATTTCAACATCCATTATTATTTTTTCTTTCTTATTTTTTTTCTTCACTACAACAAGAGACCATTGACAAGCCACTGCCTTCCTTCTCTAATTATAATTATAGATGACTAAGCAAAGTCAAGACGAGATTAATGAAGGAAAAATAATGATAATGTAACACACGAAAGAAACGAGAAAAATGAAGACACACACACACGATGAATGAAGAAATATAGAATAAGTAACATAAGAGAACAAATGAAAAAAAAGGACTGAAGATACAAACATTATGAATAAAAATATCAAACTACAATAGGTATGAAGGGAAAGTCAGGAATGAGGAAATGTAGGGAGGGAGGAAGGAAGGAAGGAAGGAAAGAAGGAAGGAAAATTAAGGAAAGAGGGAAGGAGAAGGAGGAGGAATAAGAAAGAGGAGGAAAAGAAAAATGTAGGAGGAGGGGTGAGAAGGAAGGAAGAGAAAGATGAAACAAGAGGAGGAAAGTAGAAAGAAAGGAGAGGAGAAAGAAAAAGGAAGAAGGCAAAGGAAGGTAAAGAGAAACACAGGAGTGATGAGGGAAAGTAAGGTAGATGGTGATTAGTCTGGTAGAGAATGTCACGTGATTAAGGAGGTTGCAAACAGGGTGGAGAGGAAGGGTGTCAAAGTTTTGTGTGAAGGAAGTGGAGACAGGTGTGAGGAGAGGAAGGTGAGACAGGTGGGAAAAGGTGTGCAACAGTGTGTTGTGTAGAGGAAGTTGCAGACAGGGTGGTGTGAAGGAATTGAGACAAGTGTGGAGAGGGAAGGTGGCAGACAGGTGGGGAGAGGGAAGGGGAGACAGGTGTGTAAGGGAAGTGCAGACAGGGTGTGAGAGGAAGGTTCAGACAGGTGTGTGGTGGAGAGGGAAGGTGTGAGAAGGTGTGTGAAGGAAGTGGCAGAAGGTGGTGGAGAGAGGAATGTGCAGACAGGTTGTGGGGAGAGGGAAGTGTGCAGACAGGTGGGGTGAAGAGGGAGAGTGTGAGGAGAGAAGGTGTGTGGAGAGGAAGGTGTGAGAAGGTGGTGTGGGAGAGGGAAGTGTGGAGAAGGTTGTGTGTGGAGAGGGAAGGTGTGCAGACAGGTGTGTGTGTATGGTGGGAGAGGAAGGTGTGCAGACAGGTGTTGAGAGGGAAGGTGTGCAAACAGGTGTGTGGAGAGGGAAGGTGTGCAGACAGGTGTGTGTGTGTGGAGAGGGAAGGTGTGCAGACAGGTGTGTGGAGAGGGAAGGTGTGCAGACAGGTGTGTGGAGAGGGAAGGTGTGCAGACAGGTGTGTGGAGAGGGAAGGTGTGCAGACAGGTGTGTGTGTGGAGAGGGAAGGTGTGCAGACAGGTGTGTGGAGAGGGAAGGTGTGCAGACAGGTGTGTGGAGAGGGAAGGTGTGTCAGACAGGTGTGTGGAGAAGGACAGGTGTTGCAGGACAGGTGTGGTGTGTTGGAGAGGGAAGGTGTGCAGACAGGTTTGTGTGGAGAGGGAAGGTGTGTCAGACAGGTGTGTGGAGAGGAAGGTGTGCAGACAGGTGTGTGTGTGGGAGAGGGAAGGTGTGCAGACAGGGTGTGTGTGTGGAGAGGGAAGGTGTGTCAGACAGGTGTGTGGAGAGGGAAGGTGTGCAGACAGGTGTGTGGAGAGGGAAGGTGTGTCAGACAGGTGTGTGGAGAAGGAAGGTGTGCAGACAGGTGTGTGTGTGAGGTGTGTGGAGAGGGAAGGTGTGCAGACAGGTGTGTGTGTGGCAGAAGGGAAGGTGTGAGACAGAGGTGTGTAAGTGTGTGGTGTGGAGAGGGAAGGTGTGCAGACAGGTGTGTGGAGGAGTGTGTGAAGTGTGTGGAGAGGGAAGGTGTGCAGACAGGTTGTGAGAGGAGGTGTGCAGACAGGTGTGTGTGTGGAGAGGGAAGGTGTGCAGACAGGTGTGTGGAGAGGGAAGGTGTGCAGACAGGTGGATGTGTGTGTGGAGAGGGAAGGTGTGTCGGACAGGGTGTGTGGATGATGGAGAGGGAAGTGTCAGACAGGTTGTGTGTGGTGTGTGGAGAGGAAGGTGTGTAGACAGGTGTGTGGTGTGGAGAGGGAAGGTGTGCAGACAGGTGGTGTGTAGAGTGTGAACGTGGTGGAGAGGAAGGTGTGCAGACAGTGTGTGTGGAGAGGGAAGGTGTGCAGACAGGTTGTGTGGAGAGGGAAGGGGAAGTGTGTTTAGGGAGGGCAGACAGGTGTGTGGAGAGGGAAGGTGTGCAGACAGGTGTGTGGAGAGGGAAGGTGTGAGAGGTTGTGGGAGAGGAAGGGGCAGACAGGTGTTGTGTGGAGAGGAGTGGGTGCAGACAGGGTGGTGTGGGAGAGGGAAAGGTGTGCTGGAGGAAGGTGTAGAAGGTGTGTGGGAGAGGGAAGTGGGTGTGTGAGAGGAGGTGTGAGGTGTGTGGAGAGGGAAGGGGCAGACAGGTTTTGGAGAGGGAAGGTGTGAGAAGTGTGTGGTGAGAGGAAGGTGCTGTGGAGGGACAGGTGTGTGGTGTGGAGAGGAAGTGTGAGACAGGTGTGTGGAGGAAGGTGGAGTGTGTGAGAGGGAAGGTGTGCAGACAGGTGTGTGGAGAGGGAAGGTGTGCAGACAGGTGTGTGTGTGGGAGAGGGAAGGTGTGCAGACAGGTGTGTGTGTGTGGAGAGGGAAGGTGTGCAGACAGATGTGTGTGGAGAGGGAAGGTGTGCAGACAGGTGTGTGGGAGAGGGAAGGTGTGCAGAAGGTGGGGAGAGGGAAGGGTGCAGACAGGTGTGTGGAGAGTGTGTCAGAGGTTGTGGAGAGGGAAGGTGTGCAGACAGGTGTGTGTGTGTGGAGAGGGAAGGTGTGCAGACAGGTGGTGTGTGTGTGGAGAGGGAAGGTGTGCAGACAGGGGTGTGTGTGTGGAGAGGGAAGGTGTGCAGACAGTGTGTGTGTGTGAGAGAGGGAAGGTGTGTAGACAGGTGTGTGTGTGGAGAGGAAGGTGTGCAGACAGAGTGTGTGTGGGAGGGAAGGTGTGCAGACAGGTGGTGGAAGGAAGGTGTGCAGACAGGTTGTGTGTGTGGAGAAGGGAAGGTGTGCGAGACAGGTGTGTGTGTGGAGAGGGAAGGTGTGCAGACAGGTGTGTGGAGAGGGAAGGTGTGCAGACAGGTGGTGGAGAGGAAGGTGTGTAGACAGGTGGTGGAGAGGGAAGGTGTGCAGACAGGTGTGTGTGTGGAGAGGGAAGGTGTGGAGACAGGTGTGGTGTGAGAGAAGGGAAGGTGTGCAGACAGGTGTGTGGAGAGGGAAGGTGTGCAGACAGGTGTGTGGAGAGGGAAGGTGTGTAGACAGGTGTGTGTGTGGAGAGGGAAGGTGTGCAGACAAGTGTGTGTGTGGAGAGGGAAGGTGTGCAGACAGGTGTGTGGAGAGGGAAGGTGTGCAGACAGGTGTGTGGAGAGGGAAGGTGTGCAGACAGGTGTGTGTGTGGAGAGGGAAGGTGTGTAGACAGGTGTGTGTGTGGAGAGGGAAGGTGTGCAGACAGGTGTGTGTGTGGAGAGGGAAGGTGTGCAGACAGGTGTGTGTGTGTGGAGAGGGAAGGTGTGCAGACAGGTGTGTGTGTGGAGAGGGAAGGTGTGCAGACAGGTGTGTGTGTGGAGAGGGAAGGTGTGCAGACAGGT
>JACEEZ010008123.1:37500-42500 GCA_016584305.1 Chionoecetes opilio
CAAACAAACTAGTTAGTTAGGACCAGTTGATCTAAAACTGTTTGAATATTCCTTTGTATTCCTTTGTACTTCATCTGGTCTTGTCCTTCCTCCTTGTTAATAATATTTTCTTATACTTTTCTGTTATCTAATTTTTTCACCCTCATCCTCTTTATCATAACTTTTACATATTACTCATCTTCTTTGTCATGATTTCCTCCAATATTTCTCTCTCCCCTCCCTTTATGGTCTTATCATTAATTAATGTTGTAATCTTTTAATTTTCGTCCTCTTCCTATCCTACTACATGTTATATTTTTTATATTCCTCTCGAGACAGTCTATATTTTGCTCTCTTTCTTTCTTATTTTTTCTGGTTCTAAGATGTGTATATCCTTTCAACTATATTTATCCTTCTCTTCTCTTCTCTTCTCTTCTCTTCTCTTCTCTTCTCTTCTCTTCTCTTCTCTTCTCTTCTCTTCTCTTCTCTTCTCTTCTCTTCTCTTCTCTTCTCTTTTCTTTTCTTTTCTTTTCTTCTCTTCTCTTCTCTTTCTCAATTTTCTGCTTCTAGGATGTGTATATCCTTTTATCCCTATTTATCCTTCTCTTCTCTTCTCTTCTCTTCTCTTCACTTCATCCTTCCTTTCTATCCTTCCCTAATACTCACCTTCTCTCTCACTTACAATCCCTTCACCTTCTCTCTCACTAACAATCCCTTCACCTTCTCTCTCACTAACAATCCCTTCACCTTCTCTCTCACTAACAATCCCTTCACCTTCTTTCTCACTTACAATCCCTTCACCTTAACTTTTCCTCCTCAACCCTTGTCTTTACAGCCCTTCATTCCTACTAACCAATCTCCTTCCCTTCTACTTCCCTTCCCTTCTGCCATACTCTTCTTCCTCTCTCCCTTACTTACCCCTCTCTCACCTATCCTCCTCAACCCAACTCCTTACAGCCCTTCATTCCTATTAACCCTTTTTCTCCTCTTCCCTTCCCTTCTCCCTTCCTCCATCTCTCCTCTTCCACTCTTACTCTTCACAACCACTTCACTGAAAAACCTGTCAACACAAACACAGTCATAATGTTTTTCGAAATCTGAGTATATATTTGAATCAAGTTGTTGGTCGTACTTGACTCGCAGCCAGGACGGAAAGGGAGGCGCAGAGGGGGACACAGGGGGGGCAGGGGGAGGTGCAGAACCCTCCTTACCCCTCCCTCCCTCTCTGCCACCACCCTGCCACTAGCATAACATTGTTTCGTGCACACTTGCCCTCTGCTCTTATTATAACACGAATGACGATGAACCACGAACATGCAACACTTAAAAAGAATAACAGGGTGTTTCGAGGAGGACATGAGAGAGAGAGAGAGAGGAGAGAGAAGAGAGAGAGAGAGAGAGAGAGAGAGAGAGAGAGAGAGAGAGAGAGAGAGAGAGAGAGAGAGAGAGAGAGAGAGAGAGAGAGAGAGAGAGAGAGAGAGAGAGAGAGAGAGAGAGAGAGAGAGAGAGAGAGAGAGAGAGAGAGAGAGAGAGAGAGAGAGAGAGAGAGAAGAGAGAGAGAGGAGAGAGAGAGAGAGTAGAGAGAGAGAGAGAGAGAGAGAGAGAGAGAAGAGAGAGAGAGAGAGAGAGAGGAGAGAGAGAAGAGAGAGAGAGAGAGAGAGAGAGAGAGAGAGAGAGAGAGGAGAGAGAGAGAGAGAGAGAGAGAGAGAGAGAGAGAGAGAGAGGAGAAGAGAGAGAGAGAGAGAGAGCGAGAGAGAGAGAGAGAGAGAGAGAGAGAGAGAGAGAGAAGAGAGAGAGAGTTTCAAATTTCAACTTAACCTACTTCTTCACTTTTCCGAGGAGAAGCAGAAATCTTACCAAATTTAAGTCATCAATAAGATAAGGCTTTTGTTTTAACTCTCTTATTTAGTGACATGATGAAGGCAACACTCCTATATGTCTTCTTTATAAGGATTGATAACGTTAAGTGACGCTTAGGCGATTTAATTGGTATCGAATCCTTTTCAAAATCATCATTATCACTAAATATAAATAGTAAATTGTTTAATTTTTTTTATTATATTATTATATATTTTTTTCTTACGTTTGTGCCTATTCCTATACACGAAGGAATCAGCGAATTAACCCCTTGAAACCCAAAACGTAATTTCCATTGTAATTTGTGTACATTAGACAATTTTTAGTGAATATAAGCAATGTTTTATAGATATGACCTGTTTAGTATCTTATGTCCACTAGCTATTTTGGTTTATTTAGTTACTTTTCGTAATTTTATGGCTAACAACAAACGATTTTATATAGCAAAGGAAAGATCTGGGCGTTAAGGGGTTAAACGGAAGTGACGGCCTGACCTGTAGAAAAGAAAGACAGAAAAGTATGTGGTTTACTAAAACAATGAAATAAAGGAAACCAAGACATAGACACAGAAACATTAAAAAAACGAATATACTATAAAACACAAATAAACAAGTTCTTACCACCTGCATAAAAAATACACGATGATTTTAACATGGTAAAAACAGCCTACAACAATCTAATCTAAAGTCTTCCTACGACTTAATATTTTTCCACCTTCCTACGACTTAATTTTTTCCACCTTCCTACGACTTAATATTTTTCCACCTTCCTACGACTAAATATTTTTCCACCTTCCTACGACTTAATATCATTCCACTTTCTTTATACTTAAATTTTTTCCACCTTCCTACGATTTAAATTTTTTCCACCTTCCTACGACTTAATTTTTTTCCACGTTCTTACGACTTACATTTTTCCACCTTCCTACGACTTACATTTTTTCCACATTCCTACGACTTAAATTTTTTCGACCTTTGTACGACTTAAATTTTTTCAACATTCCTACGACTTAAATTTTTTCCACCTTCCTACGACTTAAATTTTTTCCACCTTCCTACGACTTAAATTTTTCTACCTTCCTACGACTTAAATTTTTCCACCTTCCTACGACTTAAATTTTTCCACCTTCCTACGACTTAAATTTTTCCACCTTTCTACGACTTAAATTTTTCCACCTTCCTACGACTTAAATTTTTCCACCTTCCTACGACTTAAAATTTTTCCACCTTCCTACGACTTAAATTTTTCCACCTTCCTACGACTTAAATTTTTTCAAGAGAGAAATATCAAGACACATCCCGAACTAAATGAATCCACCCTCCTTTCTTTATTCTCTTACCGTTTTTTTTTATAGGGACTAGTGGGCTTTTTTGTTTTTTTGTACTTTTTCTTTCGTGGTTAGTCTTTTCTGATGTAAACAACAACAACAACAACAACAACACTATAACAATAATAATAATAATGACAATTATATACTACTACTACTACTACTACTACTACTACTACTACTACTACTTCTACCTACAACAACAGCAACAATACGACTACTACTACTAATAATAACCTCAAACACAACCCAGCTCTGACCTCACAACCAGCCGGGTGGAGGTTTAGGATAACAGGATTGCAAGGTCACTCGATTAGCCTAGTTGTGAGCCACTCTGTACAGGTAAAGCGAATCAAGGCTCAGGCTGGGCCGCAAGTATCCTTATCTTTACCTCTCTTTATCTTCTTCCTTATCTCTCTCACTCCCTCCTTCCTTCGTCCTTTTGTCTCTCTCTCTCCTTCCTTCCCTACTTCCCTCTTCCTATTTATAGCACTTTACAACCTTCTCTCTTCTCTCCTCTCCTTTCTCCTTCTCTTCTCTCCTTCTTTCTTCTCTCCACCCTTTCCTCCCTTTATCTCCCTTCCTCCCTCCCTTCCTTAGTCTTCATTTCCCTTCAATTCCATTTCCCTCCCTTCCCTTCTCCTGTTCTTTATCTCCCTTTCTCTCTCTTCCTCCCATAATCTCAATTTCCCTTCCTTCCTCCTACCCTCCTTCCCCTATCCTTTCCTATATACCCCTATCCCTCCCTACCTCAACTCATTTCCCTCTCTCCCATCCTCTCTTTCCTTTCCACCTTCCTTACCTCCTTCCCTTTCCTCGAAGTATCTCAACACATCTCGTCAAGAACATTTACAAGACCGGATCATGTTACCGCATCGCTAAGAAGGTAGAGTAGCGAATATGCACGTAACATTATGGACAGACTGACTATTAGGAGGGAGGCGTGGCCGAATGGTTAGCGTCTTGGCGTTAGCGTCCCGAGTTCGAATTCTGCCGGGGCAATTTTTTTTTTTTTTTTTTTTTGGGTTTTTTTTTCCCCCCCCCCCCCCAAAAAAAAAATTCCCAAAACCCCTTTTTTTTTTTTTTTTTTTTCCCTCCCCCCCCCCAAAAACCTCCCTTTCCCCCCCCCCCTACCCCCTATTTTTTAAAAAAACCCCCAAAACCCCCCCCCCCCCCCCCCCTTTTTTTTTTTCCCCCCCCCCTTTTTTTCCCCCCCCCAAAAAAAAAGGGGAAAAAACCCCCGGGGGTTTTTTTTAAAAATTTTTCCCTTTTTTTTAAAAAAAAATTTCCCCCCCCCCCCCGGGGGTTTTTCCCCTTTTTTTGGGGCCCTTTTTTCCCCCCCCTTTTTTTTTTTTTCCCCCCCCTTTTTTTCCCCCCTTTTTTTCCCCTTTTTTCCCCCTTCCTTTCCCCCCTTTTTTGGGCCCCCCAAAAAAGGGGGGCCCCCTTTTTTCCCCCCCCCCTTTTTCCTTTTTTTTTCCCCCCCCCCCCCCCCAAAATTTTTTTTAAGCCCCCCCCAAAACCCTTTTAACCCCCCTTTTTTTCCCCCCCCCCCCCTTTTTTCCCCCCCAAAAAAAAATTTTTTTTAAAAAAAAAACCTTTTTTTTTTGGGGGGGGGAAAAAGGGGGAAAAAAAGGGGGCAAAGGGAAAAAAAAGGGGGGGGGGGGGGGGGAAAACCCTCAAAAAAAAAAAAAAAATTTTTTTGGTTTCTTAAAAAAAAAAAATTTTTTTAAAAAAAAAAAAAAAGAACCGGAAAATTTTTTTTAAAAAAAAAATTTTTTTTTTTAAAAAAAAAAAAAGGGGGGAAAAAAAGGGGAAAAACCCCTTTTTTTTAAAAACA
>JACEEZ010008123.1:53862-65293 GCA_016584305.1 Chionoecetes opilio
TTGGGGTCATGAAAACGAAAAAGAACTGAAATCCAAAATTAGTTGTACCCAAGGGGTACTAAACAGGTGATATCTAAAAAACTTTGTTTTTCTTTAAAAATCATTAAAGCCCGTCCACACTAGGGGGCAAAGCCCCCCCGGGGAGTGCCGTCAGGGGGGGAAAACCCCGCGGACAGAAACTTTTGTCACACAGCGACCCCGCCGGCCCAGCGGAGGCAGCAGCGAGCAGCCAGGATTTTAGCCATTTTTATTGGGAAAAACTGTGGCGGTACGACAAAAAATGCGAAGCGGGGGAAGGACCGTAAGAAGCTGGCACTGTGTACCATATCATTGCTAGTGCTGAAAAAGAAAAAAGGACAAAGGGGAGAAAAAAGGGCTCCACTTCCCACTAAAAGCTCACATTAACCTCGTATGTCGGGGCAGCGAGCACTGCCTGGCGGGGGCAGGCAGTGCCTGGTGAAACGTCACACTATCGCGGGCATTTACTTTTTGCCGCGGAAAGCGGTGACCCCGTCAACAGGCAAACTGCCGTTGTCCCGGGGAAATCCCCGCTAGTTGGGGGACGGAGCTTTATGGTAGTCAAATTACAATGGAAATTATGTTGTGGGCCTCAAGGGGTTAATCCCTCTTAAATATACTACTCACTCTAAAATAGTTGGTTAAAGTTAAGTTTCTGAATGGTCTTTGTTGATCAATAAAAACTCAAGTTTTTGGTCTTGGTTTCTGGTCCGTGGGAGGGATTCCCGAAGCACAAAAAAGCTTCCCCCGCGGCTTCATATCCCCATCGGCTCTTCCTCTTTTTTTTAATTTTTCCTTCTTATTTTTCCTTTTTCCCTTTTCCTTTTCCTCTTGTTTTTTACTTTTCTTTCTTTAGTTTCTCCCGCGCCACAAACCCTCGTCATAGAAAACAAGTGAAAATACAACACAGATCTACCACTTGTTTAGCTCTTGACGTGTTTGTTAACTATATAAATAAAAAGGTTTGTGTAAGATTAGAGTGTTCGAAATGGGTTTGTGCACCGTCCCCACCCTACCCCTTTAGACTTTCTTATTACTTTTTAAAAAATGAATAGGGGCAAATAAGGTGATACATTTTTGTTACATTAAAAATTTGACTTATTCTACATTTAAAATAAAACAGGCTAGCTACCCGTAATACCCTTTATTTAAAGGTTTTTTAAAATTGAAGTTCATCTCGAAATGGGAGAGAGAAGAGAGAGAGAGAGAGGGGAGAGGAGGAAAGAGAGAGAGAGAGAGAGAGAGAAGAAAAAGAGAGGAGAGAGAGAGAGAGAGAGGGGAGAGGAGGAGAGGGGAAAAGAGGGGAGAGAGAGAGGGGAGAGAGAGAAGAGACGGGGGGGGAGAGAGAGAGAGGAGAGTTCACGAATTACATAAAATTACACACTGCGCAGCGAAAACAAGTTAGTCCACTCTTACCTCCGACTCGGGGAAGGAAAATGTAATGTTTGCAGACCGTGAGTAAAAAAAAAAAAACACTGAAAAAATTCACATATTTGGAAACCTACAAGACTTCGCTTCAGTAATGGGATTTAATTATCAGAGAGAGAGACAGACAGACAGACAGACAGACCGATAGACAGAGACAGAGACAGAGACAGAGACAGAGAGAGAGATAAGAGAGATAAGAGAATAAGAGGGGGGAGAGAAAAAAAGAGAAATAAAGAGATAAAGAGAGGGGAAGAGGGGGTAAACAATAGAGGGGAAAAATAAAAAATAAAAATTTAATCCCAGTAAAACGCCGCAACTGGTCACTTCCAGCTTTTGAGAAGGGACACCTGAGGAGCTTTTTAGACCGTTTTCCTTGGGGGCCGGGGGGACCGGGAAAGGATTGGGGGCAAAAAAAGAAAAAAGGGAGAAAAGGGTGCAATTTTAGGCTATTTTTGGTTGTGGAAAACAGATGGGGGGGGGGGGCGTATAACAGAGGCCTGTGAGGGTTAGGAAAGGGGTAATAATGTCACAGGTAGTAATGTTATATAGGTTATTACCATATTACTTTGTCTTTGATATCGTTCCCTTTTCATAGGTAAAGGAGTCCCGGAGCTGTGGGTGCTAAACGGTCATTTTATTGATCCCGGGGGGATAGGGGGTCATCGGAAAATCTGTGACGTTTTGTCGGGTTATGGGGGCCTGGTTGGGATACATTACTTTAGGGAATAATAAGGAAATTTAGTACAAATTTTAAAATTAATGCTACGGGTTTATAAATCTTTGGGAACTGATGCAATGAACAATTTTAAATAGTGAAAAATGGTGACGGAAAGGAAAGTGGTCAATGAGAGACACAAAAAATGTCGATAACATATTTTGAAATTAAATAAGATTGACGTATGTGTACCCAATAGTGTTTTCAATTTAGGGGAACTGCAGTACATTAATTTAAATTCTATACATTATATTTGTTTTTTTTTATAATCTTTTAATTTTTTGTACAATTTTTTTGGAATAAAGAATATGAACTGAACTTTTTTTCCACGCACGCCGGGTTAAGGTATTTGGTGAGTGCGGGTTCAGCTCACTCATGCCTTCCAGCCACCCCTGCAGCCCAAAGGGTTGAAATACACAACCTTGCAAATAGTTGTAATTTTCAGGAGGCGGGGTGGGGTGGTGTTGTGTGGGGTTGTGTGGTGTGTGGGGGTGTGTGGGTGTGTGTGTGTGTTGGGGGGTTTTTGTGTTTTTGTGTGTGGGTGGGTGTGGTGGGGTGTTGGTGTGTGTGTAGCGTATTTACCTACAACAGTGTCAGAAATTAATACCACAACAAACAAACACACACCACACCACACAGTCACACACAACATAAAATAAAATAACACACCACCCACAACCAAATTTAATATACCACAGAGAGACCACCAAAAGAACCCGACACCCCAACACATACACAACAAACACCACACAACACACAAACACCATATATAACACACAACACACAGACACACCACACACACAACACACATCACACCACCACACAAAAACACAACACACACCCCACACACACCACACCGTCACAAACACACACAACACACACAGACACGAACACACACAGACAAGAACAGACACAGACACACACAACAGACCAGACACACAAACCCCACACACACACACACACACAAACACACAACACCACAGATGTCATGCTATAAGGGTTTTATCTTTCCCTTGTTTCATATTCCAGCGTATGAAAAAAGATAATATGATATGAAAAAAAGAGATTTCTGAAGTTTATAAGTTAATGAGGGAGGGAGCAAGCGATGGAAGGAGGGGGGGAGGGAGGGAGGGAGGGGGGGAGGGGGGGGGAGGGGGGAGGGAGAAAGGAGGGAGGGAGGGAAGAAAAGGGAAGAGGGGGGAAAAAATAGAAGGTAGAGTTAAGTGTCGTAAATTTCTTTAAGGCTTACAAGAGTATGAAGTACAAGGTAATAGTGTGTAATTTCAAAAATGCGTGCAGTATTGTATTATACTCACTCTCTCTCTCTCCTCTCTCTCTCTCCCTCTCTCCTCTCTCCTTCCCTCTCCTCCTTTTCCTAAAGGGCCCCCTTTACTCGTAATCGTTTAAACAAAATAAAATGACTTGGTAAAGAAAGATGGGAAAATTTTAAAAGCTTGATGGAAAAAGGACAAAAAATTTAATAGAAACCCATCAAGTCTTTTTTCCTGCCTATTACTTTTTTGATTTTCCTTTTATTTTTATCCCCAGTTTTTATCTTTTTCCTACTTCTTGTTTCAACGTTTTTTTTAAACTCCCCCCCCCCTCCTCCCCCCCTCCCCTCCCCCTCCCCCCCCCCTTCCTCTTCTTTTCCTTTCCCTCCCCCTTCTCCCCTCCCTTTCTCTCCTCCCCTTTTAATTTTGTTTTTCCTTTATTCCAGTGTCCAGTTTTATTTTTTTTTAAACGTTTCTTGCGTCCTTTTTAAATTCACCCTTCCCCCTCCTGTTCTTTTTCCTTTACTTTTCCTCCTTTCCCCCCCTCTGCTTTCTTCCCCCTTTCCCCCTTTCCTCCCCTCTTACAGATCAAAAAAACGACGAGCGGAGGGCAGTAGAGCAACCTTCCCCCCTTTCTTACCCCCAGAACGTGGGTCACGCCCCGTTTCCGCAAATACAAATCAAAGTAACTAATCAAGCGCCCTGTAACAGGGGACCGTAGCCCCCGCCGGAAAAAACCTCACGAAAGGTTCCCAAAAACTACAAGGAACTAAATTACCTACACAAATGCGAAGCATTTTTTTAAGCGTAACGAATTTTTTAGCATACTTTGTTGCCAAAAAAACGCCGGTATCGTCAGTATCACGAGATTTGGGCAACACAAAAGATAAACATTATTAGCGAAATAGCTCGGGATAAGACTTTCCAAATTGTCCCCGCTTAAAGCGGGGGGAGGTGTCTTTCTTTACTTTAAAAAAAATTTTGCAAGCAACGAAATCGAAAAAGAAAAAAGATCTTTAGGGGACTCATCTAGAAAAATTTAAAGAAAACGGAAATTGAAATTTTGGGAAAATATATCGTCCCCCCAAATCTATGGGGAAGTAGTTTGCCTCCTGTAGGGAGAGAAAAGTCATTTGGAACAATAATAACGATAAATTTTTTTGTGGAGTTTTAAACCCCCTCATATAAACTGGAAAAATATTCTGCTGTGAGAAGGAGCGATTGTTTGTTTTGGGGGACGAAGATTTTTAAATAGGGGCCCCGTGAGCCTAAAAGGGGATAAGACCCTAGATTTATTTTTCACTACCGACATGATTGTTGTTACTGCGATATAGGTGAACTTTTGGAAAAACAGTGATCACAGGTTCAGAGGGTTTAAATTTGAAATGTAGAATCACAGAAAATGGGTTTACTAGCCCCAAAATTTTAATAAACGATTTAAGAAGATCAGCAGGGATAAGCGAATTTGAATGGAGATACTAAATGGTAAAACCCCGAAAAAATGTAAGTTTTCAAAATAACTCAATCGGGGGGAAAAACTGTTCCAGGAAAAGAAAACGTTGAAAATAAACAGCCCCATTTGGAGAAATGAGATCCACCCAAACAAATCATTGGCGAAAAGCGCCGGCGATAAAGTTTTACAAAAGATCAAATGAGACGCGATTCTAGAGATACAATGACGTAAAACGTCGCTGCAAAGGACAATTAAGTCTAAAAAGCGGATAAAAGAAAAAATGAAAGGAATCCAAATAAACCCCCCCAAAAAAAAAGGTTTTTTCAATACTTCGAAGTAAAAAAACTCAAAAAAAAGTTTTGGGCCCACTGAAAGATAATAATAATATTTTGGTAAATGATAATAAGAGTATGGCGTTGATCAAGATATTTTTAATGGGGTATTTATTAAAGAAGACGAAGCTCCATTCCCCAAAAACCAGAAAAACATGTAGCGGGATCAAAAGGGATAGATGGAAAGGAGAGTAACAGTAGACGAAATTCAAAGTTTTTGCTGAAATTTGCCCAGCAAAATCCGGGGGGGTGGACGAAATCCACCGCGACTACTTCGCGAATGTCACAGTAAAGTTTCGTCCCATTAAAGTTATTTCAATAAATCGCTAAGGGAAAAAAATTTCCTGTTTGGAAATAGCAATGTACACCCATATTCAAGAAAGGGAGTAAGAGCTCGCAAAAAATTATGCCCAATTTTTTTGTCTAACGTCCCTGGGTGTTAAAAATATTTGAGAAAATATTGCGGGATAAAAAGTGTCTTTTCCGATGAAAATAACTCAATACTAAAATCCCCCGCATGGTTTCGAAATAAGAGTCCGCTTTAAAAAACTACGGATTTTTTTTAAAGCATTTTTCAAAGGACGCTAAAATTCCTGGAGTAATATACCTGATTTTTAGAAAGCCTTCGAACAGTTCCCCCCTAAGGACTGTTGACAAGCTAAGGGGGCAGGCTTGGGAGAGCAATTATGTCTGGGTTTCGATTGGCTTTCAAATCGGAAAAAACGGGTAGTAATAAATGGCGAGGCATTGATTGGTAGATGTATAGTGGGGTGCCCCCAGGGCTCGGTTTTTGGGTCTACTCTTTTTTGATATATACAAAGATCTAGACTGCGGCTTGTATCTAAATACGAAATTTCAGATGACACCCCAAAAGGGGTAAAGCATATACTAGAGAAAAACTGCGAACCATACAAAGTGATCTCGACAAAAATTCAGTTGGAGTGAAAATGGGATAAAATCAATTCCCATAAAGGTAAAAATAAGAAAAGGGGGAACGAAACCTCAAATAAACTATCAAAGCAAAAAAAATCGTTAACTGAAGTACAGCAGGAAAAGGGTTTAGGTGTATCACAGTAAAGATCGAAAACCCGCGATGCCCCGCAGCCAGTAAAAAGGAAAATGAGTTGGGGTTTTTAACGTAAATTTTTAACATAAAAAACCCCAAAGTAATGACACAAATAACCCCTCCTGGTTTAGGCCCCATTGGAATATGCCCTTAATTTGGTCGCCCCCGTTCGTAAAAGACAAGCCAAAATTGGAATCAGTGCAAAGAAGAGCAACCAAACAAATTTCCCCTCTGCGAAAATATTTATGAAAGAGGCGGGAAAAAAATTGTTTTCCCCCAAAAGGGTCGTAGAATCCCGGGGGGTTTATAGAAACCTTTTAAGATCAAAAGGTTTTGTCTAATAGAGAACCTATTCGAGCTTTCACTCAAGGGACAAAAAGAAATAAGGTTTAAAACTAAACGGTCAACGTTGCACACCACTCCCTAAAATTATTTTAATGTTAGGTGTTGATCGAGGGGAAAAAGTACCAGCAAAGTTGTCGGAGCCAGCACGTAAACAAACAAAAAAAGACTGACGCGCATGTAAAATAAATGGGTATTATAGTGCGAATTGTATCTAGCCCCCTTCCCATTATTGTAGGGTAGTGGGGGGGTTTTTAGTTTGTATTTCAATCCACATTCGCACTATGAAATTTCCCTTCCTATCTTTAGAGCATGGATCATTTCCAAAATGTTTTTTACAATAGTGATAGTTAGTAGAGTAGTCAGAGAACCCCCGCTATGCCCAAAAGGGATCCGGTGTCTTTTTCTATGTAATCCCAGTAATCCCCTCCCTTCCCCTTTCCCCTTCCTCCTCCTCCTCCTCCCTCCTCCTCTTCTCTCCCCCCTCCTCATCCCCCCCTTTCCTCTCTTCCCCCCCTCCTTCCTCCTTTTCCCCCTCCGTTCATACATTCCTCCTTTTTCTATTTCCCCTTCCTATGTTTTATTGCCATTTTTCCTTCTCCCTTTCCTTTCCTTCTGGTGTTTATTTTCCCCATGAATTTGTGCATAAAAACAGTTTTTGATGCTGCGAAAAGACAAGAAAAAAGACGGAAGGAAAGGAGGAATTTTTTATAAGATGAGGTGGAGGATATTAGAAAAGGGAATACGAGGAAAAAAAAAGGATAAATGGTGGGGGAAGGGGGGCCCGTTAGGGGGGTGAAGGGGGTGAAGGAGGGGTTTTTTAGGGGGGATTAAATGCCCGCCCAAAGGTGATTGAATAGCGAAAATTTCCTTTTTAAAGTATTTTCTGGCCTTATATTTTTTAAGAAAACTTATAAATGGATCCCTTTGACCTTTTCTTTGATACCACTGTATACTACTATGGCACTACTACTACTACTGTACTACTACTACTACTACTACTTCTTAAATACTACTACTACTTTTTCTATACTACTACTAAATAATATTCTACACTTTTATACTACAAACCCTACGCTATAAAGCTGTTGCTGGCTGTTGCTATATTCTCACTACTGGAATAAAAAAAACTGAACAGTTAATTTAGAAACATCATTTTGACAAAAAAGTAATCTATTTTTTATGTGCATCCTGTGTGTGTTGTGGTGGGTGTGTGGGGTGTGTGTGTGTGTGGTGGTGTGTGTGTTGGTGTGTTGTGTGTGTGTTGTGGTTGTGTGTGTGTGTGGGTTTTGTGTGTGGTGTGTTGTGTGGTGTGTTTGTGTGTGTGTGTGTGTGTGTGTGTGTGTTGTGTGTGTGTTTGTGTGTGTGTGTGTTTTGTGTGTGGTGTGTGTGTGGTGGTGTGTGGTTTTTGGGGTGTTGGTGTGTGTGTGTGTGTGTGGGTTTTTGTGGGGGTGTTGGTGTGTGTGTTGTGGTGTGTGTGGTGTGTGGTGTGTGTGTTTTGTGTGGGTGTGTGTGTGGTGTGTGTTTTGGTGTGTGTGTGTGTGTGTGTGTGGGGGGTGTGTGTGTGTTTTGGGGTCGCTTTACGTTTTATTACCAAAAAAGTGCAAACTTGTCATACAACAGAAAATAATGGTGAGGAGCAGAAAAGCGGCGCGTAATGGGTGGAAAAATGACGTGAACCACGCCCCCACAAGCACCCTTTTGGGAAAACAAAAAAAAGTAAAGCAAAAAAAGGGGTGAAACTGAAAAATTAAGCGACATTTTTAAAAGACAAATTCAACCAAAAATAAAAAAATTTTTAAATTCCGATATAAATACGGACATAAAAAGGGAAAAAAATGATGAGAACTTTTTAAAAAAAAATAAAATAAAAAAAATAAAATGTTTTATTTCGATGCAAATTAAGGAGCAGAAAGGAGTGTCCTGCCTGAAAATAGATAAAAATAATATTTTAGTGGTTTTAAAAGATTAAAAAAATAATATGTAGCAGTTATAAAATATTGATTCAGATATTTCAGCGAGTATATGGTAACAATAGGTAAGTAACAAATATCAACCATTGTATTTTGGGACAATAAAGTGTACCTTTTTGTATTTTAAGTAGTTTTGTAGTAAAAAATTAGGAAAAACCCCGGGTCAGGTTTATTTGTATTGATAAAATTGATAAAGAGTTAGATGTATAAACGATATGATTAAACAGGCGTCTTTATTTTTATGTCAGTTTATTTTCGTCAAGGGTTTAATTTCCTTAAAATTTAACCTCCTACCACCCCACCCCTATAACTTACGTAACATCGCGTGTTAAGCAGCTTTTCACATCGTAATCTTCTTTCTAACAAATTTTTCGCGTAATAAATCCCTCTTAAAGTTTTATACTCTCTCATCTTCCCTCTTTCATGCTCATTATTTATTTATCTTCCTACTGACTTTCATGTCTTCCTTTTTATTAATTTGAATATTTTTTCTATGGCCATTAAGATTTTTTGATTTAATTTCATGTCAAGTAATTTATTTTCCCTTTACGGTGTTTCTTTTTATACGAACACACAAACACACACACAAACACACACACACACACACACACACACACACACACACACACCCAACACACACACACACACCACACACACACACACACACACACACCACACAGAGACGGGACCACACACACCACACACACACACCACACACCCCACACACACCACACACACACAACAACACAGACACACACACACACACAAAAACAAGCACGGCACTCTTCTCTCTCTCCTCTCTCTCTCTCTCTCTCTCTCTCTCTCTCTCTGTCTCTCTCTCCCCTCTCTTCTCTCTCTCTCTCATTCTCTCTCTCTCTCTCTCTCTTTCCAGTTTCCATTCTCCTGACGTTAATCACTCCTTTTTAAATTAACTAATACATCATTTAGATACACCATTCATTCATCTAAACACTAACTCCTCACTATTTCTCATTCACTTTATTAACTTATTCCCTCATTTTTCACAGTCGCTTTAAGCCCACGTTTATCCCACAAAATTCACCTGTTTATCATTTAACTCTTCCCACAGATTTGACTTCTATCTATCTATGCGGAATATTTACCCAGTTTCTACATCACGTTAAGATTAACACCTTTTTTTTCACAACCTTAGAGGGCATTGCGCTGGACAAAATAGTGAAAAATGAAAAATAATCACAAATATCAAGACCCTGTGGCTACATTGGGAGGTAAACTCTTTTTCTCTTTTTCCTTTCTATTTACCTTTCCTTATCTATCTATTTACCTTCTTTCTATTATCTATTTACCTTTCCCTTTATCATCTATTTACCTTTCCTTCTATCTATCTATATTACCTTTCCCTTCTATCTATCTATTTACCTTTCCCTTCTATCTATCTATTTTACCTTTCCTTCTATCTATCTATTACTTTCCCTTTTACTATCTATTTTCCCTCCTTCTATCTATCTATTACCTTTTCCTTCCCTACTAGACAACATAAGCTTTACGTAGAGTGACTATACCGCCCATGAAAAACGCTATTTACAGTCATTAAACACTTCTGCCCTTTAAAATAATTATATCTACCTAATAAAAATAATAATTTCTCCTAAAAATCTGCATTTTTTTAATGTACGAACCATAAAAATTATCTGTTAGTAATAATAATAATATAATGAATTGTTCAAAATATATTGTTGTAATCAATTATAATAGTAGTTAAAAATGATTTTAAATGAACAGGGGAAAGTAAAGAAGAAGGAAGGGGTTGTGTGAGGGACAAAAAGAAGGATAGGAGGAAGAAGTATTGGGAAGCTATGAAGGAATAGGAGAGGAAAGGAAATTGGGGTGGAAAAGGGAATAGGGAAAAGGAATAGGAAAGGAAAGGAAAATTTGTTCTATGGGAGGGAAATAGAAGGGAAATACATGAAAATTAGGATAGGGAGGAGGAGGAGTAGGAACCGAGAAATATATCAGTAGGTTTAAAGTAATTATCATAACGACAAATATGTGGCAGAAGTGTTTAATGACGGACACCACCCTGATACTCCCCAAAATCTATGCGGGGATGTGGTTTCCGAGTGAAGACGTTTAGCTGTAGCTCCGAAAACTAAACCCCCGGAAATTGTATTTACTCGAAAATATCCTCATTGTGATTCCCACACAAAGTTACTGTCAATGATCAGCAGGAAACCAACCTAACCTGACCGAACCTAACCCAACCTAACCTGACGTGTTCAAAAGTAAACGCGAAAATACTCTTCCAACCAACGGGAATTTTGCGACCACCGACCCAAAAACCCGTCTTTCCCAACCAAACTATTTGCAACGCGTGATTTACGTAATGCATCACGGTAAACCATATTGCTGTTGGTTTTTTATATTTTACATAGATCGTATATTTCATTCCATTTTCGGGTTATTTCATGATATTTTTGTATATAGTATATTCTTAATTTACATAGTATTGCATTCTTTACCTGTTGTTGTCCACCAATTTGAATTAGAGTTTATGTGTGAATAAATAGCAGAACAAATAATGGGATATTATAACGTAAAATTTGTATATTCTGATTATATTTGTTTAATACTAGATTTCAGATGTTCGATTATCCACCGTGACACCCCACACACACCCCAAAAACACACACACACCACACACCACACAACACACACACACAAACACACAGGCAGGGGCAGGGAGGTGTTATGAGGGGGAGGGAGGGGGAGGAGAGAATGGGAGACTGGTGTGACAATTCGTTGCTTTACCCCACCATTGCAAATCCGGGCACATCACCCTTGCCCATTTTCA
>JACEEZ010008125.1:7500-10000 GCA_016584305.1 Chionoecetes opilio
TGGGGAAAGAAGTGTGACTGTTAATGTGTTGTACAATATAGTTTTGCCTTACAAATATCGCACCGTGTTATGTTCATTTGGAGATTCTACCGTCAATAACACTATAGTCGCCATTGCACTAATGTCGCCAGGCGCCATATATTACGAATTTAAGCATCACTACAGACTTGTATGTGCCACTGAAGACAGGTACATGATATAAACTACTGTGTACGCTTCTTCAGTGGCACATACAAATCTGTAGTGATGCTAAAATTCGTAATATATGGCGCCTGGCGACTTTAGTGCAGTGGCGACTATAGTGTTATTGCCGGTAGATTCTCCAAATGAACATAACATGGTGCGATATTTGTAAGGCAGAAATATATCTATCTATCGAGGGTAGCTATCCTCCTCACCTTATATGGTTAGTGCTGAGGTCAACCTTGGACGTGCAGCGCCTCGAGGTCACCAGCCGAGCATGCGGGTGGGCTCTCTTCCTGGCTGCTTCGTCTGATCCTTCACTCTTCTCTGTCCTGTACTTTCCTTTCCTTTCCTTTCCTTTCCTTTCCTTTCCTTTCCTTTCCTTTCCTTTCCTTTCCTTTCCTTTCCTTTCCTTTCCTTTCCTTTCTGTTCCTGCCTGTACTGTCCTTCTCTGTACTCTCACTCTTCTCTGATTATCCTGTAAACTTATAATGTAGTTCATAATTACCAGGGGGAGACAGGAGTACTGGCTTCTCTGCTAGTAGATTGCTTACCCAGTGTCGTCCGCGCCAGCTTACAGGCCGTTCTGTACATGCGGCGTCAGACACTTATTAAATATATTCTTCTTCAAGCAATCCTGTTGTACATACATGCATCATTGTAATACTAATCATTTCATAAAAACTACAAAAACAAGAATAATATTACTGTGCGACACATAACTAAGGAGGCAACAGTGCTCGATTAGGACAGTGTTTAGGACAGTCAGACACTTATTAAATTTATTCTTCAAGCAATCCTGTTGTACATGCATGCATAATTGTAATGCCGTATATTTCTACAACTACAAATACAGGAACAGTATTAGTGCGCGATACATAACTAAGGAGGCAACCGTGATCGCCTGGGACAATATTCATGTAAGTGTTTGGATTAACGGTCGTCAGAAACACTATTACATCACCCTTCCTGTAGTGACGGAGCAACAGTCTTTTTTATTATTATTTCTACAGTTCCTATATTTCTTTTCCTTACTAAGCCATCTCATAATCCACGTCTCTTTTAATTTCACTATTAAACGAACCAATATTAAAGAAAGAAGGATTTAAGTACCCCACTATCTATTTTATTGTTATATATCCAACTTGTAAATTTCACACGGAAAGAAAACGGGAGTATGGAGTGAAGGGTGATGGGGGTCCTCTTTTACCCTCGCCCTCCAGCACCGGCGTCCCCTCGTTGTCCTCCATATATTGCAAGTCTCCTCGCCCTCCCCTCAGCGCGTCCCCCTCCTCCTCATAACCATAACACCTGCCGCCCCGATAACGGACCGTAAATCCCGGACGCAGACGGCCGCAGGTAAACACAATGATAATTTCACCGTCAATGTTCGGAATTTATGAAACTGTGCCATTTTAAGCAGTTGTAAATGCTCAGAATTCCCCTGATTTCAACATTTCTATCAAATTTGCATTATTTATTCAACATTATACATTTGAAATTGTAATATCATCGCGAGTTTGTATTCCAAGGTCCTGGTGGATGGCTTCTCTTAGACAACACTTAACTTTTCAGGAACAAATATCAAATTACGAGCCAGCATATTCAATGATGGAGGAAAATGTGGGTGTGTGAGCAGAATATTGCCCCACGACACGCCCCCACCCAACACCGGGCGTGGGTGTGGTGGTGTGGGCGTGAGTGAGCATGGTGAGAGAGGGAAGGGCGCGTGTGGATATATGTGGGGGTGATAGAGGGCGTGGGAAGGAGTAAAACGATAATAGGAGTGGTGAGGAAGGAGAAAGTGGGTGTTGTTGTGCTGTGTGGAGTAACCAGGGAAATGTAAGGGTCCATGTAAGGGTCTATGTAAGGGTCCATGTAAGGGTAAGGCCTCGTCCACACGAAGCCCAAAACACTGCCCGAAACATTACTGGCAGCATGTCTGGAACATGCTACATACATGCGTCTGAACAAGCCACAAACATGATGGTAAACTTGCCGTCCAATTAGCTTCAAATTGCTACAAGCACAGCTTCGATCAAGTTCAAAACATTTTGACAGTCCACACCAGGGCACAGCTGGCAGCGCCCGTTGACATGTCAGAGGAGGAGGATCTCTTACTAGCAGTAGCTGCTACAAAAATTATATGTGGACGTCAACCCAAACGCCCTCGCCGATACTGGTCGGTCCACGTCTGTCAAGTTGGTCTACAATCTACATTCAACTCGTCACTAATATCCTTCCATGTATCAAACTTCTTATATTTGTTTTTATAATCGGATTAGTGGGATCCCACAGTATTGGATGAGACCGGTAA
>JACEEZ010008125.1:12500-32500 GCA_016584305.1 Chionoecetes opilio
TTCATTTGTGTTCGTTCATTTGTGTTCGTTCATTTGTGTTCGTTCATTTAATCGTGTATTCAAAATATCGCCTAAAATAATCCAGTTGCAATTTCAATTTTTGTCGCAATTTTTACTTATTTTAGCTTTTCTGACTATAGAAATTCGGAAACACTCGGTAATATGATTATTTTGATATATTTTTTTTTTTTTCCCATTGCATTTTACGTGTATTTGAATTTTCAGTCATTTCTGTTGTTTCTCTTCTTTCTCCTTCTTTCTCTCTCCTCTCCTCTTTCTCCTTCTTCTTTCTCTCTCTCCTCTCTTCTTTCTCCTTCTTCTTTCTCTCTCTCCTCTCTTCTTTCTCCTTCTTATTTCTCTCTCACCTCTCTGTTTGTCCTCTCCTTTCATATTGTACTCAGGTGGTTTTATTTTTTGTAAGTTAATTTTATGTCCTCTTATGCAGTGTTACTTTTGCAGTGTTACTTTTACACTTTTTAAACTTTTTTCTTACGTTTATGCTTATTATTCTCTGTTTCCTCGTTTAGGAATCATTGTTGCTTATTACTTTTCTCCTATTTTTTTTTAAGAGTATGTATCCTTTTTTTCTTTGTTCTGCTTGTTTTTCGTCATTTTATTTTGTTTGATTGGTTTTCTGTATATTTTTCGTCATTGTTTTTGATTTTATTACTGTAATGCCACTTTTTTTAAATTTTCTATGTGATTTTTTTCCTATTTCGTCATCGCATGTGATTTACTTGTTATGTCCTTTTTTCTTTTTTTCTTACACATTCGCATTACTTTCTGCATTTATGTTAATGACTACTACGTCAATAACACTATAGTCGCCACTGCACTAATGTCACCAGGCGCCATATATTACGAATTTTAGCATCACTACAGACTTGTATGTGCCACTAAAGAGGCATGCACAGTAGTTTATATTATGCACGTGTCTTCAGTGGCACATACAAGTCTGTAGTGATGCTAAAATTCGTAATATTCGCCTGTATAATTCGCCTGGCGACATTAGTGCAGTGGCGACTATAGTGTTATTGATGGTACATATTCTCGTATTCCAATAAATCTCTATTCGTACTTTTCTGTTATTTTCACTATTGTTCTCATCCTTTCCTCGTTCACTCATTCAGTTTTCTGTCTTTTCATTTTATCTCCATTTGAGGAAGGAGGGAATGAGGAGACAGGAATGGATGAAAGGAAAGATGATAGGTGAGGATAAAGGGCAGAGAAGGAGAGACGAATGGGGAATAGGAAAGAAGGGAGGAAGATTTGAAGTAGCCGGGTAAAAGAGAAGGAAGGAAGGAAGGAAGGAAGGAAGGAAGGAAGGAAGGAAGGAAGGACATCACCATCACTCTTCACATATTGTTGAACTCTCGAACCTGAATTTCACTATACACACACAATCATAGAGCACTGTATACAGCGGTCTATGACACAATGCATAAGGAAGGAGAGGAGGAGGAAGAGACAGAAGAAGAAGAAAAGGAATAGAGAATATGAAAGAAGAAAGAAAGAAGGAAACTTGCGCGTACTGGTAGGGAGAGAAGGAAAGGGAAGGAAAGCAGGGAATAAAGACTTACCTCCATTCATCTTCTTCCCCCTCCTCCTCTTCCTCTTCCTCCTCCTCCTCTTATCGACAAGTACTGACACCCCTTATCTTCTTACAAATGTATATTCCCTTCTCGGAGCAGAGTCCTGAGGCGAGAGAGAGAGAGAGAGAGAGAGAGAGAGAGAGAGAGAGAGAGAGAGAGAGAGAGAGAGAGAGAGAGAGAGAGAGAGAGAGAGAGAGAGAGAGAGTCGTCTTTACATAATTAACATTTGTTTGCGCGTCTATTCAATAGTCTTACATAATCCGGGTTCGTTTTCCGGACCATCACCCTCCTCCTCCTCCTCCTCCTCCTCCTCCTCCTCCTCCTCCTCCTCCTCTTCTTCTTCCAGCTCCTCCCTCTCTTCCTTCTCCGCCATAACAGGAAAATCGGGTTACGGAGATGTAATTTAGGCATATCAAGGGTCTATGCTTGGTGGGATTTGGGTACCGAGGAGGAAGAGGAGGAGGAGGAGGAGGAGGAGGAGGAGGAGGAGGAGGAGGAGGAGGAGGAGGAGGAGGAGGAGGAGGAATACATAGGAATAACAGACACCAGGAGACCTATTGGTCTATAACTAGGGTATCTGCTGAACTACAGACTACTAACTATTGACTACATGTAAGAGGACAGTTGGAAAAGGATACCATGTCCCTAAAGAAGATAGGAACATGGAAGTTTCGTAGTGAAGAATGATAGGATATGAAGTATGCTAACTACAACTACCGCTAACACTAATCGATCCGGGGGACCATAATATAAATTCGCAAGGGAGGAGGGGAGCAGGGGAAGAGGAGGAGGAGGAGGAGGAGGAGGAGGAGGAGGAGGAATGCATCTGAAAATAGATAATGAAGATAATGCAATGGAAAATGATAGTTAGTTTATCTATCACAGCCAGTGGTTATGTATTGTTAAACTTTTTATTTTATTAATATTTTTATTAAAAACAAGAAATATCTAGAAGTCATACAAGCTATCGTTTTTTCTCCCTGCTATTTGCTATGTCATCACGGCCTTCTTATAGACATGGATCAAGTCTTTTCTGTCTACACTCTTTAAGCCTCAGACATATCTTTTTGTAACATCTCTATTTCATTGATTGAGGAGAAGAGATTGAAACTATTAAATTTACACTCACTCGAGAGACGCAGAGAAAGGGGCGATCTGATAGAACTTCTTAAGTGGATAAAGGGATATAATAAAGAAGAGGTAGGAAAAGTTCTTACGGCTAGTAAACAGGGTAGAACAAGAAGTAATGGATTCAAGCTGGAAAAACGTAGATTTAAAAAAGAAATAGGGAAAAACTGGTTCACAAATAGGGTGGTAAATGATTGGAATGGACTCAAGAGACAGGTAGGTAATGCGGAGTCATTAGGGAACTTTAAAAGGAGGCTAGGTAAATTAATGGATGGGTATGAAGGGTGGATGTAGGTAGTGTTAAGTAACAGGAACTACCACGTGTAGGTCTCACGGCCTCTTGTAGCTTCCTTATGTTCTTATATTCTTCTATTAATTTGTTAGAGACTTAAGTTCGGTGTCGAGGTGTTCTCTTATACCTGATCCTAAATATACTTTACTGGGATGTTGTTTGTTATGTGTCTTTGCCTCGGCGTGGCTCTCCGACTCACCCTCTCTCAGAAAACACAGCTTCCATCATCTCATTTAAAAGGTCCTGTAAGTCCTGAGGTATTGTCTTGGCTTTACGCTGTCTGGCGGCATAGCAGTAGATGGAGTGGCATGGTCCGAGGGTGAGTTGTCTGTTGCCTCGCCCTGGCTCTCCAAATGGACTGTTTTTGTCTATATTTCAATTGCCAACGTATCCAGTTCGGCCTCGAGTCCTGCTAGGTTGTCCAGGATCGCGTCCGAATCGGGTGCCTCGCCGTCTGCCATCCCAAGCTTGCTATACAGACACGCGACCACAGTTTCCTCCTCAGGCTTTGGGGATACAGTCTCGACGATGGACTGTTCGGTGTTCTGGTCTGTGTTATGTGGTTCAGCCTGGAGGTCTTGAGGCGGAGTGATAATGTTATGGCTAGGTTAGTCGTCATCTATGCTCTGCGCCTGCTCCTCGTTCTCTGGCTGTGTTACTGTGCTGTGCTGGTCCATGCAGCGCTGCATGGCCGCGGTGTGGTGGCGCTGCAGGGCATCCTTCTCCCTCAGCACGGCGCTCAGGTGGTGTTCGGCCTGATGAAGGGACTGGGTTGCGTCGTCCAGCTATGTAACAACCTGAGCCAGCTGTTCCCTGGCCTGTGCTTCCCTTGAGCCACAGTGCTACTGCTGCTGCTGCTGCAGGGTATCTCTAAGATGTGCCACCTCACGCCCTTGGTCCTCCATCTCCTGCTCCTTTTCGGCCCGGCACGCCTCCAGTCGGCTTCCCTGTCGCTCCTCCAAGGCCCGCATGGTGGTGGACAAGGAGTCCTCGCAGTGTCGCGGCTGTCTGCGCGGGTTCTCCTCGTTCTCCTCCAACT
Organism: Chionoecetes opilio; assembly: GCA_016584305.1. Taxonomy (NCBI): domain Eukaryota; kingdom Metazoa; phylum Arthropoda; class Malacostraca; order Decapoda; family Majidae; genus Chionoecetes; species Chionoecetes opilio. Next base: position 16,552 of record JACEEZ010008125.1, read on the forward strand.
TCCGTGTTCCTATCCTCTTTAGGGACATGGTATCATTTTCTAACTGTTTGCTTACAAGTAGTTGATAGTTAGTAGTATGTAGTGTAGCAGATACCCTCGTTATGGACCAATAGGTCTCCTGGTGTCTGTTATTCCTATGTAATCCTATGTAAAACTGGAGTGTCAGGGTGCGGGTCTGCGCCTGAAAGGACTGCTAGCCCCGCCCCAGGCGCCGTGCCCCACGCCTCATGTCCTCCAGGACCTTGACCTTGCCGGCAACCTCCTCCTCCTCCCGCTCTCCAAGGGCGGCAACGAGCTCTTTCTTGTCCTGCCGCACAGGCTGCACCTCATTCACGCTGTTCTGCAGGCTGTTCCGCAGCCTGCCGTTGTCCTGCAGCAGACTGTGGATGTTCTGCTGTGCCTCCTCAAGCACAGAATGTCTTGCCTGCAAGGCTTCGTGGTCCTTCTCCACCAGGAAAGTCTTGCCACGCAGGGCCAGGTGCTCCTGCAGCAGCCTGGCGTGGTCCTCCAGCTCGCCGCGGTGCTCCTCCTCCAGGCCGGCGTACCTGTGCTGCAGCGCGCCGTGGTGGTGCATCAGGGTGAGGTGCTCCTGCAGCACAGCCGCGTGCTGCACGCCCAGCTGCCGCTGCTCTTCGGTGAGGGTGTCCAACGTGGCCGCCGAGGGCGCACCGCACCAGCAGCAGGGCGGGCTGCTCCTCGGCCTTCAAGTTTTAGGTACCATAAACCAACAGTAACTCCACCATTATACAAGGGGTGTTGAGGTCTCACTTAGCATACGCGCCACAGGTACACAGATAGATAGATGGATAGGTAGATAGATAGATAAGTTTATTGATCACAGGTACGTTTGACTGTAAATACAATACGTTTTCTTTGGTCCAATTTACAATTACTATTCGTTAAAGGCTACACAACAAATGTTTATTTAAAAAAACACACACGTTATCATATATGCTGTATTAAATTAAATATAATATCTACTAATAAACAGATAAAAGAAACATTTAAAAGGAAAATAAAACAAGGCTTCCCATGGACAAGAATTACCATTACATATTACAAATTTCAGGACATCTGCCGGCGTCAAATCTCTGGAAAGTTATGATTATCAAGTCATCAGTTTTAGAGTTATTACTACGACAGGTAACGATGGTGCTCCGATCACAGGGCAACACTCTTATGATAACTATCGGCGAGCAGCATTACCTTATCCTCTTAATAATCAAATTGCCACTCATTACAATAAGCTGCCGTGTGATGTACTGAAAGTAAAAACTGTTATGAGCTTTTGGAAATGATAAGCGCGATACAAGTAATCATCCATCTAATTGTCTCCATTACATTCATACAGGAACGAGACGCGACTAACTAATAATAATTCCCTACCTGGTACCCCTCACCCTCTAATGGTCATTTCGATGCTAATGTGCAACTCCATGATTTTACCAAGTGTGATGATACTTACCATGATAATTCCTAAGTATTCTCTTTATGTAGTTATAATTGTGTTGTTACTTTACACTCAGAGTCTCTGCCTGAAGGAGGGACGGGCGAGGGGCGGGGCAGGAATCGCCTTCACATAAAATTTTGTGTTGTGCTCTCACGCCAAAAGTAACGATTTGCACCCACGATAAGTTTACCTCAGCAGATAACCTCGTTGTTGTAAGACCAATAGACTTTCGGTTACCTGCTGGGCTCCTCCTCTCCTCCTCCTCCTCCTCCTCCTCCTCCTCCTCCTCCTCCTCCTCCTCCTCCTCCCTCACCGGCAACTTGCGTCATTATCCGCCTGCACACGGAATGGCCTCGTCATAAACTTATAACAGCTTCACCGACCCTCACCGTATTCCTCCCTTCCTCTCCTCCCTTCCTCCCTTCCTTCCCTCCTTCCCTCCTTTCCTTCCTCCCTTCTTCCCTCATCCCTTCTTCCCTCATCCTTCCTTCCCTCCTTCCCTTCCTCCCTTCTTCCCTCATCCTCCTTCCCTCCCCTCTCCTAAACCAGCGTGATTATTCCTGGTCAAGGGGTGTGTGCTCCCTTCGTTAATCACCCCTTTCCTTCCCTCCTTCCACCCCTCTCCTTTTGCTGCACCCCCTTCCCTTTTCCCTCCCTCCTTCCCTCCTTCCCCTCTACCCTTACTGCATCCCTTTCCCTTTCCTCTCACTCCACAGCCCTCCTCACCCATTCTACTCCTTCCCCTCTCTTCCCCCTCCCCTCCCCTTACCTACCTACCCCCCTACCACTACCCAGGTGTGCCATTGTTAATTAGTCCAGGTGTAAAGGCCATGTTGTGTGAGTGAACGAATAAACTTACTCACGCATGCCCTCCCTCCCTCTCTCCCTCCCTCTCTCCTTCCCTCTCTCCCTCCCTCTCTCCTTCCCTCTCTCCCTCCCTCTCTCCCTCCCTCTCTCCTTCCCTCTCTCCCTCCCTCTCTCCCTCCCTCTCTCCTTCCCTCTCTCCCTCCCTCTCTCCTTCCCTCTCTCCCTCCCTCTCTCCTTCCCTCTCTCCTTCCCTCTCTCCCTCCCTCTCTCCCTCCCTCCCTCCTTCTATCTCTTTGTCCCTGTCTACTTACTTCCGTCTTTCTGCCTTCCTCTATCTCTCCTCCAGCTGAGTTTATCATTGTACGTGTGTTTGTGTGTGTGTGTGTGTGTGTGTGTGTGTGTGTGTGTGTGTGTGTGTGCCTATGCGTGTGCGTGTGTGTGTGTGTGTGTGCCTATGCGTGTGCGTGTGTGTGTGTGTGTGTGCAATATAGTCCTGCTTAGCTGTGTTTGTTTACGTAAATTCAGGCAGTGCAACAGAGCGAAAATGGAGAGAAATGGGGAAAGGAAGGTGTGTGTGTGTGTGTGTGTGTGTGTGTGTGTGTGTGTGTGTGTGTGTGTCTGTGTGTGTGTGTGTCTGTGTGTGTGTGTGTCTGTCTGTCTGTCTGTGTCTGTGTGTGTGTGTGTGTGTGTGTGCTACCTCAACCCTTATGGACTGGGATGATAAGCCCTGAACAGAGTATCCCATTCTAGCACAAAACACGAAATAACTGTGATTGTTGTTGTTTTTGTTATTGTTGTTGTTGTTATTATTGTTGTTATTATTGTTATTATTGTTGTTGTTGTTGTTATTGTTGTTGTTGTTGTTATTGTTGTTGATACTATTGTTGTTGTTGTTGTTGACAAAGTGTTAAGACAAGGTTTTCACTGCTCGTTATGAAAATGTAAATGATCGTTTGGTTTATAGTTTGTTATTTTTTAGTAATCATTTCATCGCCACTCTTCCTTCTTTCACCCTTTGACTGACATAGAAAGATGGTGAAATTCGGAAAAATGACGATGATAGTAATGATGATGATGATGATGATGAGGCTGATAAGGAGGTTTTTCATGGTGTACCCTATCATCTAAGTATCGCTCAAAATTCCTTGTGTATCTGTTTAAGTAGCTTTCCGTTTAGTTGCAACATGAACGTGAAATGTTTACCAAATTTCCTAACTACAATCTGTTCATGTTGTTTGTATTTCGCTTATTCACTTTTATAGCAACAAATTTGCATCTCCTCTCTCTCTCTCTCTCTCTCTCTCTCATCTCCTCTCTCTCCTCTTCTCTCTCTCTCTCTCTCTCTCTCTCTCTCTCTCTCTCTCTCTCTCTCTCTCTCTCTCTCTCTCTCTCTCTCTCTCTCTCTCTCTCTCTCTATCTATCTATCTATCTATCTCTATCTATCTATCTATCTATATCTATCTCTACTTTCATTTTCTACTCTATCTCTTATCTCTATACTTTCTCTTTCTCTAATATCTTTTTTCCCTTTCTCTCTCTCTCTCTCTCTCTCTCTCTCTCTCTCTCTCTCTCTCTCTCTCTCTCTCTCTCTCTCTCTCTCTCTCTCTCTCTCTCTCTCTCTCTCTCTCTCTCTCTCTCTCTCTCTCTCTCTCTCTCTCTCTCTCACTCTTTCTCTCTCTCTTTATCTCTCTATCTCTCTATCTATCTATCTATCTACTTTAATTTTCTACTCTCTATCTTTTATCTCTATACTTTTCTCTCTCTCTCTCTCTCTCTCTCTCTCTCTCTCTCTCTCTCTCTCTCTCTCTCTCTCTCTCTCTCTCTCTCTCTCTCTCTCTCTCCTTTTCTCTCTCTCTCTCTCTCTCTCTCTCTCTCTCTCTCTCTCTCTCTCCCCCCCCCCCCTCTCACTAAATCCTTCCCTCTTGTCGTCTCTTCGATACTTACTTGCCATCTATGTATTCGTTTTCTTTTCTATCTATTTATTTTTCATCTCCTTTCGTTCTTCCCCATTTTACTGTTTTCTTCCTCTCCGTGACGTCTTGCCAACAATCTGAATCACTGATACAGGCGCAATAGTTTTTTTATTGCCTTATATTTCCTTCAACTTTACACTTGCCTATTTTAGCTACAACAATTTTTCCATCATCCATCCTCTTCTTACAAAAATCTTCATATTAATTTTTCTATTCCTTTTGTCGTTTTTCACTTTCGGTCGACTGTCTTCACTTCTCATATCTTGATCTTCCATTTTCCTTTCCTATTTTTTCTGGCTCTTATTCCCGTCTTCCTTATCTTTTTCCTCTCCTTTTTCTTTCTCTCTTCTTTTCTCTCTCTTCTTCATTTCTATCTCATCATCTCTCTCTTTCTTTCTTTTCTTTCTTTCTCTCTCTCTCTCTCTCTCCTCTTTTGTCTCTTCTCTCTCTCTCTCTCTCTCTCTCTCTCTCTTCTTTCTCTCTCTCCTCTCTCTTTCTCTTCTCTCTCTCTCTCTCTCTCTTCTTCTCTCTCTCTCTCTCCTCTCTCTCTCTCTCTCTCTCTCTCTCTCTCTTCTCTCCCTCCTCTCTCTTCTCTTCTCTCTTTCTCTTCTCTTCTCTCTCTCTTCTCTTTCTCTCTTCTCCTCTCTCTCTCTCTCTCTCTCCTCCTCTCTCTCTCTCTCTCTCTCTCTCTCTCTCTCTCTCTCTCTCTCTCTCTCTCTCTCTCTCCTCTCTCTCTCTCTCTCTCTCTCTCTCTCTCTCTCTCTCTCTCTCTCTCTCTCTCTCTCTCTCTCTCTCTCTCATTCAGTTTTATTTGTAGAGAATCGGTCTTACTTTATTTTCACTTTTTCTCTCTTTTGTCACTTCCCTCTATCTCCTAATCCTTCCTTTCCCTTCTTCCTTCCTTTCTTTAATCCTTCATATATTGTAGGTCATCAAAAAGAAGAAAAAAGAAATGTATGACCTGACTGTATATAATAAAATGCATTCTGACCTGTATTCACTTTTGTTTCCAGCATTTTTTTTCTCGCTTTTTGTCAACTCTTTCGTTATATGGAACCGTTTTTGTTTTGTTTTGTTTTTATTTTATTTTTCTCCAGTTTTTTGTGTATTTTGACGGATATTTTGGGACAAACATCAATGGTGATGAGAGCCTTATGGGTGTTAAGCCCCATACATACGTCACTACGTATGAGATAACATATACTTACGTTTGGGTAAGCGTGGAAGGCGTGAACAAGACCGAGCGGCGGGCAAGTATAAAAACTCAAGGTTGTATTATAATTATTATTTGATCTAATTGAACAGAGTGAAACGTCCGTATACAGCAGGTTGTAATTAAAGTTCTCTGTTAAATCACAGTGCACCAAATAATGTATTCACCACAAATAATGTCCACGTGACGCACACAACCACATACAATGACTGTCTTTAGCTCTCTCGCGTCGTCGCGTCAAATTCCTCCACAGGGCGAGGCAGGGCGTGGCCAGGGCCTGCCCGCCCGGGGCATCAAGGTGCTGTTCTCTAGTGGCTGTGGTAGATGACGTGGCAAGGGCGTGTCTCGTCATTATACATGGCATTCATCTACTAAAATGAATTCAAATATATTCATCATAATTATATAAGGAGATGTTAATATAAAATAAATACATGCAGGAAGTAAACCTCTAGGGGTAAACATATGTGCCCATAAAGCCAACATCGGCGTGTTAGAGAGAGAGAGAGAGAGAGAGAGAGAGAGAGAGAGAGAGAGAGAGAGAGAGAGAGAGAGAGAGAGAGAGAGAGAGAGAGAGAGAGAGAGAGAGAGAGAGAGAGAGAGAGAGAGAATATAATTATGCTATAAATATTTTCTTAAGTATTTTATAAAAGGTGGACTATTGACCAGCCTTGGCGGAGATGTGCTGTTCTTGCTCTCACTGCTATCACAGATTTTCCTTTTCTCTGCTTCCTGATTGGTCCTCCTACTCCTCTCCCTCCCCCTGATTGGTGGGTTGGCTGGTCATATCTCAACTACTGGTGGGTACAGGGGGTACAGGTTACTCAGACATGTAGTCAGGATCAGGAAAGCAGGTTCCAAGCTATTAACTCCAAGCTCTTTTTTTTGCCTCAGAAATCATCCTTAATATGAGGGACACAGGTCAAATCACGACTCTCCCTCAACAATATAGATCTCACGATGGTCACACTAACTCCCTCCATGATGTTTGACGCCATGAGTGCCGTGGCTGGCCAGCCCTGGGAGGACCTCGGCATCCTGACAGGAGGCGCGGCGGCCGTCTGCCTGTGGCTGCGACGCCCCGCCCGCCAGCAGGTGCAGGGAGACGCCTCTCCCTCCCGCACCGAGGATACTGTGCACACAGGCGAAGAGAAGGATGAGGAAAGCGAGGACCAGCAGGAAGAGGAGTACCTCGAGGATGTCGAGGACCAGCAAGACGAGGACAACGAGGAAATTGAAGACTTGCTGTATCAAAGACTCCTCTTGAAAATCCAACAGACCAAGATCAAGGAGACTTTTAATGAGGATGAGGACTCAGCCACTGAGCAGGACGAGGACTCAGCTGCTGAGCAAGACGAGGAATCAGCCGCTGAGCAAGACGAGGACTCAGCTGCTGAGCAAGACGAGGAATCAGCCCTGAGCAAGATGAGGACTCAGCTGCTGAGCAAGACGAGGACTCAGCCCCTGAGCAAGACGAGGACTCAGCTGCTGAGAGACGAGGATCAGCCCGCTGAGCAAGACGAGACTCAGCCCTGAGCAAGACGAGGACTCAGCTGCTGAGCAAGACGGAGAGATCAGCCCCTGAGCAAGACGAGGCCACTGCTGCTGAGCAAGAGAGAATCAGCCCCTGGCAAGACGAGGAATCAGCCGCTGAGCTAAGACGAGGAATCAGCCGCGGAGGGTGACGAGGACTCAGCCGCTGACAGGACGATGGACTCAGCGCTGAGCAGGACGAGGACCAGCGCTGATGCAGGACGAGGACTCGGGAGCCGCTAGCAGCCCGAGCCAGTGGAAGTAGCCTCCCGTGTCTGCAGGAGCGCCACGTGCACTGCTCACACTCTAGGACGTGCGAGACCTTGGGCCGAACACTCCTGGCTGAAGCGGCCTTCGGATCCCGCCAGTCGAAGTTGTTATTTTAGAAGGCGACTCAGGCCGTTTGTAAGGAACTGTTGGAGCGTAGCGCAATTGTGCTCCTGCTAACGCGAGGCCCGGCTTGATGCTGGACTGAACGGTGCGGGGACGTAGCCGCGCTCCGAGCCGTGTGCACCGTGCCCCCGTGCGTGGACCTGCAGGAGTATGTCGGCCTCACCTACGACACTTTTTGCAGGACTGTTCGGTAAGAACTTCCTTAATTCACTGACGAGCATCTGCGAGCGCTTCAGAAGTCCACGCCAAGGACATCGTCCACACGACTTAAAGGTTTAATACATAACTTACCAGGCACGATCCCGCGAGCCTGTGTTCCACATCATCGATCTAGGTTGGGCGTGCCACCGCGGACAGGTCCGCTGCCGAACAGGTCTTCGCGAAAAGTTTAAATATAGCGACGAGAGAGGACGAGGACGACCTAAGCGACGAGTTAAACGAAAATCGTGCCCAGACGACCGAGTTCCGTGGATGGCACCCGAATGGGGCAGACGTACGACCCGTGTTTTGCTCCAGGTGACGTGTACGCCTCGGGTACATCCGCATCGCGTTTGGCGGTGCGACAACTTCCTGACGGAGCCGCGATGAAGGTGTCGGGCTGTGCACCGCAGGATCCCGCGAGGCTCCTCCCTCCGACTTGGTCTGCCTCACTTCCTCCGACACTGACCCCAACAGCTCAGAGACATTTGTTTTTGAGGCGAAAGACTTCTAAAGCTGCAGTGATAGTTTAAGATGCGTGATGGTGAGATGAGTGTTAGTTGAGAGGGAGCAATACTCCGAATACGAAGAGTTGTTATCTGTAGCGACCGTTGAGCGCCGTCCAGGTTGCCCTTGATCACCCCTGTTTGAGGCGCATGACTGCTGTCCCTCGCTATGAAAATAATAATGGAAATTATGGTAATGGTAATGCAAGTATAGCCGCAGAACCTGCTTTGAATAATACACGACTGGCGACGACCGCTTCCAGAGTGGAGTAAACACTATCTATCTATCTTTCTATGCATATATTTCAGTTAAGCCATTGATTATTCATTTAATTTAGAACAATATTATTCACAAACTGCGAAATTTATACTTACGCACACACACACATACACACACACATACACACACACACATACACACACACAACCGTACACACCCACACACATACAGACACACACACACACACACACCCACACCCACCCACAACCGTACACACACCACAACACACACAACACACACACACATACACACACACACACACACACACACACACACACACACACACACATACAGACACACACACACACACACAGACACACACATACACACACAGACACACGCACACTCACCCACAACCGTACACACACACACACACACACACACACACACACACACACACCCACAACCGTACACACACACACACACACACACATACACACACTCACACACACATTATCCACAACCGTACACACACACACACACACACACACACACACACACACACACACACACACACACACACACACACACACACACACACGGAATTTATGCAAGAGTGAAGAGAAGAATATAAAAGAAATCGAATGAGGTATCTTTTGAGGAGAGAGAGAGAGAGAGAGAGAGAGAGAGAGAAGAGAGAGAGAGAGAGGAGAGGAGAGAGAGAGAGAGAGAAGAGAGAGAGAGAGAGAGAGAGAGAGAGAGAGAGAGAGAGAGAGAGAGAGAGATTTCCTCCAAGTCAAAAACAATAAATAAACAAAAGTCAAGAATTATAACAGATCACAAAGTCAAAAGGATCTCTCTCTCTCTCTCTCTCTCTCTCTCTCTCTCTCTCTCTCTCTCTCTCTCTCTCTCTCTCTCTCTCTCTCTCTCTCTCTCTCTCTCTCTCTCTCTCTCTCTCTCTCTCTCTCTCTCTCTCTCAAACACAATTATATTTCATGTGATTTCGTTTTTTTTCTATTTTCAATCATCTGTCAATGATTATAAAATCATTTTTCTGTCATTCTCTGCCGCCCTGGGTAGATGACATTTTTCAATCCCTTTCCTTTCCTCTTCTTTCTTTCTTCTTCTTTCTTTTTTCTTCTTTCATATTGTTTTCTTTCCTGACCATCTCCCTTTCCTTCCTGCTCTCCGGGATGCTGGCTTCGGCCAACAGAAAGCACTAAGGATGAATGATAAAAAAAAATGTTGATATGGAGACGGAGCCACACGAGCATTGTTCTGGCCCTGTAAAATACAACTAGATGAATACAACTAGATGAATACACACACACACACACACACACACACACACACACACACACACACACACACACACACACACACACACACACACACACACACACACACACACACACACACACACACACAGGATATTTTTCAAATATAATCAGTGAAATCCAGAACCAGGATACAATCATTATTTATCATAATTTACAGCTATTTTTATGTGTTTCTCTTCTAAATTCTCTTTTTATGCGATGTCAATTTGTGCTGGAGTTTGTCACTGGTGATTTAATTATTTTTAAGGTCTTCAGAGCTCACATTTTGTTGCTCACAGTGTGTTTATTTTGATTTTTTTTTTTACGATTGACAAAACAAATTACTCTGTCGCTTCATTTGGAGAAGTTAAATTGACCCTCTCTCTCTCTCTCTCTCTCTCTCTCTCTCTTCTCTCTCTCTCTCTCTCTTCTCTCTCTCTCTCTCTCTCTCTCTCTAACCCGTCAGGGTGTCTCGGTTGGTAGAGCTGCGGGCTCGCGTGCAGCGTCCCTGCATTCGGTCAGCGGTTCGAGCCCACCAGGTACGTCCTGGCGTGGTGGCGCTTTGTATAGTCAATAACCTTGTCGTTGGTACTTGCAAAGTGTCTAGATAGGATCAAAGTATCTTATCTTATATCTCTCTCTCTCTCTTTCTCTCTCTTTTTTTTTTTCTCTCTCTCTCTCTCTCTCTCTCTCTCTCTCTCTCTCTCTCTCTCTCTCTCTCTCTCTCTCTCTCTCTCTCTCTCTCTCTCTCTCTCTCTCTCTCTCTCTCTCTCTCTCTCTCTCTCTCTCTCTCTCTCTCTCAACCACACAAAATCATATCCATTTACTTCATGTTAAGGTTCACGTTGAAAGTTCACAAAGCGGTTTTTTTTCTGCATTTCTGTCTTAATAGAAGTTATTGCAAACTAAAGTGAAAATAAATACATTGCAATTTCCAGTTGAAAAAAAAAGTCACGTTGGGAAAATGGGTGTGTTTCAGGAGAGGGTTTGGCAATATAGAAATGTTTACACGCGGAGAAAAAGGCAGAGCGTGTGAGAGAAAAATGTGAAGTGATTAAAATGAGGAAGAGTTTTACAAAAGTGCAACAGACAAAAAAAAAAAGTATTTTACGCGAAAAAAATAAAGTAAACCTAAAAATAGGAGAGAAAAATACGACGGGCATACTACGAAAAATAGAAAAAATAAAAAAGAAAGTTGGGAAGTGATGATTCGAGGCTTAACTCAACAAAAACAAAGGAAAACAAAAAATAGACTAAATTTTTTTTTATTTTTTATCACATGTTAAGTGTCGAGGAAGCAGCGATGGAGAGAAGCGGCTGTGGTGGTGGTGATAGCAATCGAGGAGGCAGTAGTTATAGTAGTGGTGAGTGAGCTTTGGTGGGGGGTGTAATAGGGGGATGGGGGGTTTGTAGGGGTTAGCGGGTCTGTGTTGAGAGGGTCTGTAGGGGGTTGAGAGGGTCTGTAGGAGGTTGAGGAGGGATCTGTAAGGGGTTGAGGAGGGGTCTGTAGGGGGTTGAGGAGGGGTCTGTAGGGGGTTGAGGAGGGGTCTGTAGGGGGTTGAGGAGGGGTCTGTAAGGGGTTGGGGGTCTGTAGGGGGTTGAGAGGGTCTGTAGGGGGCTGAGGAGGGGTCTGTAGGGGGTTGAGGAGGGTCTGTAGGGGGCTGAGGAGGGGTCTGTAGGGGGTTGAGGAGGGGTCTGTAGGGGGTTGAGGAGGGGTCTGTAGGGGGTTGAGGGGGGTCTGTAGGGGGTTGAGTTGGGGTATGTAGGGGGTTGAGGAGGGGTCTGTAGGGGGTTGAGGGGGGTCTGTAGGGGTTGAGTTGGGGTATGTAGGGGGTTGAGGGGGGTCTGTAGGGGGTTGAGGGGGGTCTGTAGGGGGTTGAGTTGGGGTATGTAGGGGGTTGAGGAGGGGTCTGTAGGGGGTTGAGGGGGGTCTGTAGGGGGTTGAGTTGGGGTATGTAGGGGGTTGAGGGGGGTCTGTAGGGGGTTGAGGGGGGTCTGTAGGGGGTTGAGTTGGGGTATGTAGGGGGTTGAGGGGGGTCTGTAGGGGGTTGAGGGGGGTCTGTAGGGGGTTGAGTTGGGGTATGTAGGGGGTTGAGGAGGGGTCTGTAGGGGGTTGAGGGGGGTCTGTAGGGGGTTGAGGGGGGTCTGTAGGGGGTTGAGGGGGGTCTGTAGGGGGTTGAGGGGGGTCTGTAGGGGGTAGGAGGGACGGTAAGAATATAATTGAGGCGCTAAAATGAGTGAAAAAATGGAAACCGGAAACATTGATTGGACGTGGAGGTATTGAATAAAGTTATCATGGCGCACCGAAAGGATTTAGCGGGTTAAAAACAAAGTGCAAACGCCATTCATGAAAGGACCAGTTGGGGGAGTGATACAAAATTTACCCTAAAGAAAATGGGAGGTACTGACGAGAGCTTTGTTGTTGTATGGATGGGATTTTGGGTTTTATGTGTGTGTATTCATCTAGTTGTATTCATCTAGTTGTATTTTACAGGGCCTGAGAAACGCTCGTATGGCCCCGTCTCCATATCAACATTTATTTTGCTCATTCATCCTTAGTGTTGGGGGAAGCCACCACCCCGGGAGGCGGGTCACAAACCCCCGGCTAACACTCGGTACCCATTCACTGCTGGGTGGACAGGGGCTCGGGTTTTAAGAACACCGCCCGTCTGTCTTCGCTCCGCCCGGGGATCGAACCCGGGACTTCTCGGTTGTGAGCCGAGCGTGCTAACCACTACACTACGGAGTTCCCCTTTAGAGTTGTGTGTGTGTGTGTGTGTGTGTGTGTGTGTATGTGTGTGTGTGTGTGTGTGTGTGTTCAAATAGATTTACCCTAGATGTGACCTGTAAAATAGTACACTGTATCTTGAGTGTGTATTACTGATGGCCAGTGCATATTCTATTCAATATTAATGGACTGCGATTATTGTGTAATAGTAATGATATAATAGTAATGATATTTTAATGCGGATAGCATTATATTGTAGTGTTAGCTACTAATTGCCAGCGTTGAGTTAATTTTACTTTTTGGACTACAGTTATAAAACTACATGTATAAGTATGTATATGTGTATTATGTTCTGCTGTGGTCAATAAAACTATCTATCTATCTATCTGTGTGTGTGTGTGTGTGTGTGTGTGTGTGTGTGTGTGTGTGTGTGTGTGTGTGTGTGTGTGTGTGTGTGTGTGTGTGTGTGTGTGTGTGTGTGTGTGAAACAGTTATATCCATCTGCTTTAACTGCATCACATCCATTCATTCATTACAAAAAGAAAAATCTGTGAAGTAATGAAAAAAGGTTAATATCAATAAAGTAAGAAAATTGAATTAAATGTCGACAGTGACGCATGAACGAGAAGAGAGAGAGAGAGAGAGAGAGAGAGAGAGAGAGAGAGAGAGAGAGAGAGAGAGAGAGAGAGAGAGAGAGAGAGAGAGAGAGAGAGAGAGAGAGAGAGAGAGAGAGAGAGGTGCAGAGTGAGTTAGGGAATTTCAACTTACACTCCTTTTTTTTCCCTTTTCTCTTTTCCCTCTTCATTTTACGTATCCTCTCATTCTCTTTCCTCCCATCTCTATTCTTCACCTTCTCACTCCCACATTTTATTTCGTGTTTTGCTTCTCTCTTCTCTTCTTACTCTCTTTTACCTCCGTCTCTCTTCCTGCCTAGGTTATAAAGGTAAAGCTGCCTTCAAACTCTTTTTTCCTATTTTTACTGAAGCGAAGAAGGTGACAGATTGACAGATAGATAGACAGGGAGATGTAGAAATAGATAAGCGACAGGATAAGACAATATGAAATAGATAGAGCGAAGGATTGAGAATTCAGATAAGCTTGACAGAAAAATAGATTGGAGATATGCATAAATAGATGTTTATAGATAAGTAGATAGGTAGATAAAAAGATTGACAGGTTAATACGTAAACAAACTCATTTAGATCGACAGGTAGATAGATAGGAAACGTTAGGTAGATAATATAGAAGAAAAAAATGGTAATGGGAAAAAAGTTAATGGTAGAAAAGTTAATGGTAAATGGTAAAAAAGTTAATGGTGAATGGTAAAAAAGTTAATGGTAAATGGTAATAAAGTTAATGGTAAATGGTAAAAAAGTTAATGGTAAATGGTAAAAAAAGTTAATGGTAAATGGTAAAAAAGTTAATGGTAAATGGTAAAAAAAGTTAATGGTAAATGGTAAAAAAGTTAATGGTAAATGGTAAAAAAGTTAATGGTAAATGGTAGAAAAGTTAATGGTAAATGGTAAAAAAGTTAATGGTAAATGGTAAAAAAGTTAATGGTAAACGGTAAAAAAGTTAATGGTAAATGGTAAAAAAGTTAATGGTAAATGGTAAAAAAGTTAATGGTAAATGGTAAAAAAGTTAATGGTAAATGGTAAAAAAGTTAATGATAATAAAGTTAATGGTAAATGGTAAAAAAGTTAATGGTAAATGGTAAAACAGTTAATGGTAATAAAGTTAATGGTAAATGGTAATAAAGTTAATGGTAAATGGTAAAAAAGTTAATGGTAAATGGTAAAAAAGTTAATGGTAAATGGTAATAAAGTTAATGGTAAATGGTAAAAAAGTTAATGGTAAAAAAGTTAATGGTAAATGGTAAAAAAAAGGTAAAACATGCAAGAACTGTGTTTTTCTTTTCCTGAGATGCATATAAAAAATAAAAACCAAAATAAAAGCAAAAAAAGGGAAGAGTTAAAGCAAACAAGGAATGGAAGTGAAGGGAAAAAATGTGATATGGAAAGGTTAGAAAAAGTAGGAAACCATAACGGGAGAGGAAGGGAGGAAGGAAAACTTTGATAAAATAAAAGGCAAGGCGAAATACATAAACAAAGTCTAGACATTGACTGACGGGCCCAAGAGAGAAAAGAAAGAAAGAAAGAAAAAAGAGAAAGGGTTGATGAAAAAGAAATATAAAAGAAACATGAAAAAGAGTGACAGTTTGGAAAATTTTGAATACACACACATCACACACACCACACACACACACATCACACACACACAACACACACACACGCACACACACACATACAACACAAAACACACACACACACACACACACACACACACACTACACTTAACATCCCTCCACCTGTTACTTCACCTGTCGCCTAATAATTTCGTTTGGACAAAGTTAATGTAAGAAAATTATGCTAGTGTTATCCATCCTTGCCGCCGCGTCATTGCTCTATCCGTTATGCATATTATTAACGCCTCTCATGTTATCTATCTATCCTCTATATAATCTATCTATCCTCTGTATCTATTATCCTCCATGCTATCTATCATCTCATGTTATCTATCTATCCTCTATGTTATCTATCTATCCTCTGTTATCTATCTATCCTCCATGTTATCTATCTATCCTCATGTTATCTATCTATCCTCGTTATCTATCTATCCTCCATGTTATCTATCTATCCTCTATGTTATCTATCTATCCGCCATGTTATCTATCTATCCTCCATGTTATCTATCTATCCTCCATGTTATCTATCTCTCTATCCTCTATGTTATCTATCTATCCTCAATGTTATCTATCTATCCTCTACGTTATCTATCTATCCTCCATGTTATCTATCTATCCTCCATGTTATCTATCTATCCTCTACGTTATCTATCTATCCTCCATGTTATCTATCTCTCTATCCTCTATGTTATCTATCTATCCACCATGTTATCTATCTATCCTCTGTTATCTATCTATCCCTATGTATCACTATCTATTACTATCCATCCATGTTATCTATCTATCCTCTATGTTATCTATCTATCCTCTATGTTATCTATCTATCCTCCATGTTATCTATCTATCCTCCATGTTATCTATCTATCCTCTACGTTATCTATCTATCCTCCATGTTATCTATCTCTCTATCCTCTATGTTATCTATCTATCCACCATGTTATCTATCTATCCTCTGTTATCTATCTATCCTCTATGTTATCTATCTATCCTCTATGTTATCTATCCATTCTCTATGTTATCTATCTATCCTCAATGTTATCTATCTATCCTCTATGTTATCTATCTATCCTCTATGTTATCTATCTATCCTCAATGTTATCTATCTATCCTCTATGTTATCTATCTATCTTCCATGTTATCTATCTATCCTCTATGTTATCTATCTATCCTCAATGTTATCTATCTATCCTCCATGTTATCTATCTATCCTCCATGTTATCTATCTATCCTCCATGTTATCTATCTATCCTCTGTTATCTATCTATCCTCCATGTTATCTATCTATCCTCCATGTTATCTATCTATCCTCAATGTTATCTATCTATCTCAATGTATCTATCTATCCTCTATGTTATCTATCTATC
>JACEEZ010008125.1:37500-50000 GCA_016584305.1 Chionoecetes opilio
CTCTCTCTCTCTCTCTAACACACACACACACACACACACACACACAACCTTACCTAAACTCTACTAATCTACAATTTCATCCACAAATCTAACTTCCTTGTAATTCTATAGATCAACAAGTACTTAAGATATAGAAAGCAAGGGTAAGGGAAACAAATCCCCTCAATGCATCCGAGGTCAGCCAAGGTCACCCAGGTCAGCCTCTGTCGCGTGCATTCTGATAAAATATTCCTGATAAAGTGTTGCCATTATATTTAAAAAAAGGAGATAATAAACAATAAAACTTAGCTCAGATTATTTATTGGGCTATTAGTTATTGGGCTATTAGTTATTGGGCTATTACGACACGGCGGTAAATACGAGAGAGAGAGAGAGAGAGAGAGAGAGAGAGAGAGAGAGAGAGAGAGAGAGAGAGAGAGAGAGAGAGAGAGAGAGAGAGAGAGAGAGAGAGAGAGAGAGAGAGAGAGAGAGAGAGAGAGAGTTTGACCTGACTGTTATGAGCGAGGAGTCTCATAACCTGGGTTGGAAGTATGTGGTGTCATGTTAACCTTGTCACTGTTATTATTACTGGTGTTGTTATTGTTGTTGTTGTTGTTGTTCTTGTTGTTGTTGTGTGTTGGAATATTTTGCTGCTCTTTGATTTTATGAATTTTAAAAGTTTCTGTAATTTGATCAATGTGGGGTTGTCCTTATCTTTGTTGCTATTATTATTATACTCGTTGTTATCATTATTATCATCATCATTGCTGCTCATTTATCATTATCGTCATTATTGGTAGTAGTAGTAGTAGTAGTAGTATAAGTAGAGAAAAAAGTAGTAGTAGTAGTAGTAGTAGCAGCAGTATCAGCAACAGTAGCAGGAACAGCATTGATATTCCTCTAGTGTGTCTGTGTGTGTGTGTGTGCAGAGAGGAAAGAGGGTGGAGTAAAAGGGGGGCAAAACTCTAGGAAGGGTGTAGGGTGGCTACTCGAGGAAAAAACAAAAATAGGGCTGGAAAAACTACTTCCATTGGTCAACAGAGAGAGAAAAACTAACCACTCTAACCTTCCAGCCTTTTCATTTTCTTCTCCTTAACCCCTTGATACCCAAAACGTAATGTCCATTGTAATTTGTGTACCATTAGACGTTTTTAAGTGAATATAAGCGATATTTTATAGATATGACCTGTTTAGTATCCTTGTCAACTAACTAATTTGGTATATTAAGTTACTTGTCGTAATTTTATGGCTCGAAAACATAGGATATTTTTTATAGCAAAGGAAAGATCTGGGCCTCAAGGGTTAACGATGCAACAATAACGAAGCACCGAAGCCCAAACCACCACCTCGCTCGGTCCGGCACCTTAACAAATACACTCCCTTTGTGGGGCTCGGGTCTGGTTCGTCTATGGTTCCCCAGGTATAAGGCATCTTCATAATAGTCTTTCTGTAGGTATATAGAGGTGAAATAGGTACCCAGATGTAAGATTTCAGGAAAGGAATGTTTACTTTTAGAATTTTGATGACTTCAGTGTTTTGGGCGAACGATGGGATATAACATTTCTAACTCTGAAACAAATCAAACGTAATTGAAGTAATGATAAAAACACACACACACACACACACACACACACACACACACACACAAAAGGGAGAAGCCAAATTCAACTCTGATATATTTTTCCACTAGTATATTCCTATTTTTTGTGAGTGTGTGTATGGCTGAAACTTCAAAAACAATAATGATTGCTTAGAAAAGAGAAGAAGCCAAAATCAATACTGATATATTTTCTTACTAGTTTATTCCTTTTTTTTTGTGAGTGTAGATGAAACTTCAGAATCAACAAGAATTACTTTTTTTTTCATTGCAAATAATAAAAGATGAGTAATTCAGGTCATTTGCATTACAGATCACGCATTATATTATACAGAAATATAATCATTTTCTTTTCTGTGTGTGTGGATGAAATTTCAAAACCAGCAATAATGACCAGCGCAAATATAAAAACGATTAGTAATTCACGTCATTTGCATTACAGATCAGCTCGTCCCTCCCTCGGGTGTGCGGGGCCTCGGCACAATCAGGTGAGAGACCGTCAGGTGCGCCCTTGATGAGGAGTGCAGAGTGTGTGTGAGGGGCGTGAGGGATGGAGCATTGGGCGTGATGGAGTGGCCTGTGAGAGGACGAGGCGATGAATGGCGGAGTGGCAGTGGGGGTGAGTGATGATGGTGGTGGTGGTATTGTAGTGTAGTGATGATGAGGTGATGGGTGGTGAAGTGTGGCGGAGTGGCAGTGGGGGTGAGTGTGGTGGTGATGATGATTGTGGTGGTGATGGCGGTTTGAAGTGGGGGTGAGTGTGGTGGTGATGATGATTGTGGTGGTGATGGCGGTTTGAAGTGGGGGTGAGTGTGGTGGTGGTGGTGATGGGATTGTAGTGTAGTGGTGATAGTAGTGGTTTGGATTAATCATTGTTATTTTTATCATTGTTACTATTACCATTATTATAGCTGTTAAAACGAGGTGATGAGAGCTGCATTGTGGGTGAGTGTGGTGATTGTGGTGGGATTGTGTAGTGGTGGTGGTGGTTGTGGTGATGAGTGGTGGTTTGAAGTGTGGGTGAGTGTGGTGGTGGTGGTGGTGGGATTGTAGAATAGTGGTGGTGGTGGAGGTGATGAGATTGTAAAGGTGGTGGTGGTGATTGTAGTTGTGGTGGTGGTAATGGTATTGTAAAGGTGTTGGTGGTAATTGTAGTGGTGGTGGTGGTGGTAATGGGATTGTAGTGTAGTGTTGGAGTGTTGGTGATTGTAATGGTGGTGGTTTAGAGTCACCATTGTTATTATTATCATTATTATTATTACGGTCATTATAGCTGACAAATAAAGAAACGTCACAATGTATTCAATCAGCACATTCTTCACGAGGCATTACTGATCATTTGTCACAAAAATATTAATAATGTGTCGCCGCGAGAGGATGAAAATGTTTTTAATGTTATTGTTATCATCATTTCTTGTTGCTTTATACCACTATCATACTATTATTATCATTATCATCATCATTCCTACTACTACTACTACTACTACTATTACAGTATTACTACTACTACCATTACTACTACCGTAGATAACACTTTAGTCGCCAGCTGCAATGATGTCGCCAGCCGCCATATATTACGAATTATAGTATCACTACTGATTTGTATGTGCCACTGAAGATGATACACAGTAGTTTATATCATGACTGTATAGTCTATCCTATTTCAGCGTTGTTTTATGCTTTGTTTCTGCAAGTATATACGGTTTCAAATTTCGCTAAAAAGTAATTGATAAGTATACCACTTTTCGTAATCTGATCTCTATTTTTTTCAATATAGTAGAAACAATAGTGTTGATGATAAGTGTTAGTAGTAATGCTTGCACTAACGACGACCTTGGCGGCCTTTGCCACAGCGAGCAGGGCTGGCGGGTCACAGCCCGAGACAGCAGGAGGGAAAAAAGGGTGCCGTCACGTG
Source organism: Chionoecetes opilio (assembly GCA_016584305.1). Lineage (NCBI taxonomy): Eukaryota > Metazoa > Arthropoda > Malacostraca > Decapoda > Majidae > Chionoecetes > Chionoecetes opilio. The sequence goes on from JACEEZ010008125.1 coordinate 40,992, forward strand.
AGGAAGTCGCGTTCAGAACACCAATGTTAATGATAATGATAATAATAATAGTAATAATGATAATAATAATAGAAATAATTATAATAATAATAGTAATAATGATAATAATAATAGAAATAATGATAATAATAATAGTAATAATGTTAATGATAATGATAATAATAATAGTAATAATGATAATAATAATAGTAATAATGATAATAATAATAGAAATAATAATAATAATAGTAGTAATAATAATAATAATGAAAATAATCATAATGGTAAAAATAATAATGATGATACTACCGTAGATAACACTAGAGTCCTCCTCTGTAGCTCTTACCTCTGGGTCTCTGTAGACAGCTATTTTCAATACCACCTGTAGTTGGTATTGAAAATGGTCTCCCAGGGCAAGATCTGTAGACTTTTAATGATAGGTAGTCTAGTAATCTTGTCCCGGGGTTTCCTGCGTGGCTCATCGGCGTCCACAATGACATTAGGCTCCAATGTAAAATAAATTAAAAAAAAAAAAAAAAATATGCGGAAATAGTTTCAATAGCACTTAACCTTTGACGTTGGCCCTATGGTGTAGTGGTAACACGGCTGCTCTGCAAAGCAGAAGTCACGGGTTACGAACCCCGTTAGGGCAGTAGGTAATACTACTAGTAGAGGATAGTCTACTTTTTAATTTTTTTTGTATTTTGTAGTAATGGTAATATATATTTATCAATCATCTTTTTATCAGATGCATGATTAACTATGAAATAATTATGTTGAAATGAAAATGGTCCCTTTATAGCCAAGGGTTCCTCGAGGCGCCCCTTGTGACGTGCCGGTAAGCCAGCCCCTGAGGCTGTCTGCGGAGAGGAACCTTGTGCTCGTGGTAGGGCCTGGAACCACCTTACCGTAGATAACACTATAGTTGCCACCTGCACTAATGTCGCCAGGCGCCATATATTACGAATTATAGCATCACTACTGATTTTTATGTCCCACTGAAGATGATACACAGTAGTTTATATCATGACTGTATAATCTACCCTATTTCAGCGTTGTTTTATGCTTTGTATCTGCAAGTATATACGGTTTCAAATTTCCCTACTCGTTTATTTTTTCGCGCGACGACGACGGTGGGAGGACACTCAAAACATGAACACTAATTGGCGACCTTATTGTTGGTCGTCATTCTGGCGATATTTTTGTAATTTGTTCATTTATAGCCATACTATGACACAGATGAAGACACAAAATGACACGGACTCTCCAGATAGCCCCTTCTAACTTTCCTGAAATCATGGATGTAGAAATGTAAGTCTAAACGCCACCAGACGTCTGTACATCGAAAAAAAACTTTGTCCTGGCGACTTTAGTGTTATCTACGGTACTACTACTACTACTACTACTTCTACCTCTATTTTAATTATTGATAAGCTTGTAGGTATATATTTGAGCCCACCCACACCACCCTGTCCCTTCAAGGTGTGGTGCAACTGGCCTCGGATATTACCTTACACAAAATTAAACAAAGAATCTTAAGAGGTGATCAAAATGAACGAGGGCTAAGGATCATTCTGCCATTATGATAATTGTCTGGCTATTTACGAAGAAAAACCTGAACGATAATAAGCCCATGCATTAGTGTACATGTAGTTAACCCCTTCACACCCAGATCTTTTCTTTGCTATAAAAAAATTGTATGTTGTTAGCCATAAAATTACGAAGAGTAACTTAATATACCAAATTAGTTAGTCGACAAGGATACTAAACAGGTCATATCTATAAAATATTGCTTATAGTCACTAAAAAATCGTCTAATGGTACTCAAATTAAAATGGAAATTACATTCTTGGCCTCAATTAAGTATAACCTTCATGGAAAGAGGTAAGAAATTGTGGAAATAATGAAAATAACTTGCATTTACGTTATGATTGTGTTGATCAGATTAAAATGCAGAAGGGAAGAGCGCTTTGTTAGGTTTAAAGGGGTGATTTAGGAAGTGGCAGAAAGAATGTGTGCAGAATAGGGTGTTACTGTTGCCATGAGGGTTGCTATTTATGGAGAAAAGAAGAATATAAAAAAACGCGTAAAACATTATTAATTAGATCGGGGCTGACGTCTATGAAAGCAGAAACAGGTAACGAACGAACCCTGGATTTCAGTCAATGATTATACGAGCTAGGAACGAAAAATGAGTGCATAAAGCTTTTGAAAATGGCTAATGACGTTAATGAAGCTTTTAAGAGAAATCAGAGAAAAGAGGCAATATAAGTGCAGCCTATTAGGAGCTCGCAAATTCTCAAAATAAAGTATAAGTATTCGTAGTAATAGTCAACCTGGAAGTATAATTAAGTGCGAGTTTATATAAGTATGAACTCGTAAAAAAAGATAAAAAGGACCCTATAATGAAAAGAAGGAGAAATAAAGGTCGCTAGATTATACACAAGAGGCCTACAGGAGGAGATTATAAAGTAACGAAAGATAGAATAATGAAGTAAGGTGGCAAATAATGCAAGACAAGATGATGAAGAGATAAAGCATAAAAAACTACCTAATAGACAAAAAAAGAAGCATTATGGGTCACTATAATAAACAAAAGAGGCCTAAAGGAGGATATGTAAAGTAAAGAAAGATAGAATAATGAAGTAAGGTGGCAAATAATGCAAGAAAATATGCTGAGATCATGAAAGGCATCACGGCTGGCTCGATTTTCATTATGCAAAGGAAGCTTGTGTCTTGAGGAAATTAAGTGGTGGAAGGGGAAGGCAGGGCAGTGAATGGCGGGAGAATGAGGCGAGGCAGCTGGGTAGGGAAGGGAAGGAAGCATACAGCCGCTGTTTGCAGGGAGTGGGGGAGGGATAGACAGAGGGGAAAAGTATAAAGGGGAAGAGTAGGTGAAAGCAAAGGCTCGTGGGGGACAGAGAAAGTTGATGTGTGTGTGTGGAATACAGTAAATGGGAAAAAAAAATAGTAGAATACATAGCAATTTATAAAGAAAGTGAAAAATGTGCATTGGTCAGCAAGTAAGGTATACAATAGAGGTTTCTAAGGGTATATATAGTGAAAAAATATAGTTAACATGTTTGAGAGTTATTAATGAAGGAAAGGTTTGTACTTTATTTCTTAGGATGGGAGAATGTAGAAGGTAAATGGGTGAGAAACTTCTTTTATTTATACGGCAGGGATCAGGTGTTTATTCAGGCTCACGTTTGGTTCTTTTATGGTGTCTTTTTCGTGGTAACCTTTCACAAGACAATACCACTCCCTACCACCTGACGTAACCCGCAGTCAGGGAGGTAGGGTGTGGGGAGGCGGTAGCGGAGTGGTTAGCGTCTCCGACTGGCGTTCTCGGTGACCCGAGTTCGATCCCCGAAGAAAACCAAAACCATTTTGCACCGTCGAGTGGCCTAAGAACACCCACATGCCCTGCCCATCAACTCTACATTCGATTGCGAGTGCATCGGAGGACACAGGGGGGCGGCATGAGCCTCTAATCACAGGCGTCACTATAAGAATACTGCCTGCGCCACCACGGGCGAGGACCAACCATCAGAACCCTCAAGTGAACCTCTAGAGCCTACCATCCGAGCCCTGGGTAACCACTGCCTACAGGCGCTATAGGCACATATGTAAAAGAAAAAAAAAAAAAAAGTCAAACGGTGTGCTATTATAGGTGGCATGTGGGTAATAATTTATTTCACGAGTGGAATACTTAGCGAAAAAGAACACATCGCTTGATATATTAGAACCTGAATTCTCTCCATACACTGACTACTCGGCAAACTACTCCCACTGATATACTTGTGAGGTGATGAGGTTCCTAATTTGGGCAGCCTAGTACTGAAACTTATTAATGATAAAAATATAAGAATGTAAAATGAAAACTTCCCGCGGTATGACAGGAGACCGTTTACTGGGGTGGCGGACGTACGATAAATTATTACAACCTATGTTTTAAGAGCCAACCTGTAAAGACCTTTGAATATCTGACAGTATTGTCTTTTCATTTCAATTTTCTTCTTTAAGTTTGTGTGATATCATGACGGGAGATTAAAAAGTATGCTATGAGAACGTTTCCGCGGCACCACCACCGCCATCGTCTGCCTCGGCGCTACCATGTGTCTTGTTGTGCGGGTGTGGTGATGTGCCTCGTTGTCTATTTTCGAATTGTTCTCACCGATTGCATTCCTTTCACGTGTTCTTTTATTCTGAGAGACATACATACGTGACCAGGGAGCGCTAGGGAGTGATATCAATACCCATAAAAGCCGCATAGAACAAGAATAAGCCAAGAACGATCATGTGTGGCAGGCTAACCTCAAGCTTCCCTCGTCACCTACCCGCGCGGCGTAACACACGTCTTCCCCGAACCGCCTCAAAGCAACACCTTATTTATGGAGGAAATAGGATTGCGTGCGTTCTCAAAGCATGCTGTTCCTTCAGGATGTAACAGAGCCCTTTCAGTGTGTTAACCAGGTGAGTGCATTGTGTGTTACTGTTATTGAATTAGTAATGAAACGAGTATTGCACGCCACGCCACCACTACCACCACCACTGTTCCGTGGCCTCAAGCGCAACATTAGTAATTAACAAAGCGTGAGACGGTGGTGTGTGGGGGTATTTCGTGATGATTGTATTTCAATATGTGTGATTTATTCATTACTGGGATTCTTAGGACGCAATACAACACCTTCATTTATTTTAGTAAAGTTTATGAAAGCGATATTTTTAATGCAATGATAACAAAGTCGACTGTCTGTGTCAAATCTTTAAATCGAAATGCACAGAAACTGGAATTTGAGTAAAGTGCGTTTATGAAATATTCAGAATATTTATTCTTTTCCACGATATTTATGTTTTGTGAATGATACGCAATTTATAAGAGTTATGTTATCATGAATATATGATAAATAATGCAAATCAAATAGGATACCTTTATGCCTTACTTTTAACGCTAAATAGTCATTCTGAAAAAAAGAAATTGTAGGTAGGCTGTTATTTGAAACGTAAAATGTCAAAATAGTACAGATAACTTATTTATGCACAGATTCCATTAATTTGTGTATGCTCTACGTAGCCTTGAATTGAGTGAGTTTAGGTAGTATAGAAAATATTAGAAAATGTTGGTTGGATCATAAATGAGATACCTAGAATAGTAATAGCGTGAAAGTCTTAATGCAGCTTGGTAAGGATTATTGAAAAGAGTAGATGAGACCAAAAAAAATGAAAATAACATTAACAACCACAAAAAATAAATTTAATAAAAAAACACCTTGAAAAACAATAAAAGACTTTGAAAGGATGATTGAAAATAATAGAGGAGACAGTGTAGTGAAGGAATGGGTTAGTATGTGTGTTGACAAGCGAGCTAAGAAGCCAGGCATTGATAGGGAGCATATTTTGTGGCATTCTAAGGGTGAAGTGAAAAATAGGATCTTTGCTGACGATAGGACAATGTTTACTTGGTTTATAATGGAAAGTAATTATAAGGGTAGTACATAGGGTGGCTGTTAGTTAGTGTTAAGTGTTAGTGTATGGCTGTTAGTGTATGGCTGTTAGTGTATGGCTGTTAGTGTATGGCTGTTAGTGTGTGGCTGTTAGTGTGTGGCTGTTAGTGTATGGCTGTTAGTGTATGGCTGTTAGTGTATGGCTGTTAGTGTATGGCTGTTAGTGTGTGGCTGTTAGTGTATGGCTGTTAGTGTGGTAAATAGGAGTAGGTGGGAAAAATATAATTAGCAGGTGTTGTTGTTCATTCACTTATTAGTTTCCCACAGTGGGCGAGTTTTGGGCGATAATGCAATGTAAATGGGCGAGTTTTGGGCGATAATGCAATGTAAATGGGCGAGTTTTGGGCGATAATGCAATGTAAAGGGGCGAGTTTTGGGCGATAATGCAATGTAAATGGGCGAGTTTTGGGCGATAATGCAATGTAAATGGGCGAGTTTTGGGCGATAATGCAATGTAAATGGGCGAGTTTTGGGCGATAATGCAATGTAAATGGGCGAGTTTTGGGCGATAATGCAATGTAAATGGGCGAGTTTTGGGAGATAATGCAATGTAAATGGGCGAGTTTTGGGCGATAATGCAATGTAAATGGGCGAGTTTTGGGCGAAGCAAATGCAATGTAAATGGGCGAGTTTTGGGCGATAATGCAATGTAAATGGCGAGTTTTGGGCGATAATGCAATGTAAATGGGCGAGTTTTGGGCGATAATGCAATGTAAATGGGCGAGTTTTGGGCGATAATGCAATGTAAATGGGAGAGTTTTGGGCGATAATGCAATGTAAATGGGCGAGTTTAGGGTGATAATACAATGTAAATGGGCGAGTTTTGGGCGATAATGCAATGTAAATGGGCGAGTTTTGGGCGATAATGCAATGTAAATGGGCGAGTTTAGGGTGATAAGCCATTCTCCCACGTTCATGATCAGTGCCTGTTACACATGGAGTGGGTTTACATGAATAGATGTTCATAAATAGGAGTTCAGATGTTTTTGAATGAATGCTAGTAACAATGATAGAAGTAATAGTGATGATTTTATTAATTGACAGAGAGAGAGAGAGAGAGAGAGAGAGAGAGAGAGAGAGAGAGAGAGAGAGAGAGAGAGAGAGAGAGAGAGAGAGAGAGAGAGAGAGAGAGAGAGAGAGAGCATATTTGTTTGTAAAGGCAGGAAGGCAAGAATAAAGGCAGTGGAGGGAGAGCCTTAATGATACTAATGAAAACACACAACCTTATAACAGTTAGGTCACCACCACCTGTCACCTTGATATTATGACCGTGCGGTAAATGAACACCTTTTCCTCCCCCCCTGGGAACACACATATACATACACGTGCACACAGACACACACAAAACACACACACACACACACACACACACACACACACACACACACACACACACACACACCACACACACACACACACACACACACACACACACACACACCCAGAAACATTTCTTCTTTGTGTTTGCTCTACGAGGAAACCATAATAGGGAAACAAATGTTAAGCTTGAGGTATTCTATCTGATGGTATGATCGGTATCTCAAAAAAGTTATATATTTCGATATAAAAGGTATATACATTTATTTTATAAATTTTGAATGTCATTGACTCAGTTAATTACAACCCGATTTCCTTTTGCTATATTGCCAATGACTTGATCTACGTTATGTTTTTTTTTATATCATACTTGTTTTGACCTAACTACTATCATAGTTTTTGAGTTATTAAGGAAAACGAGAAAAAAACACTCCTAGGTGCTACCCTACTGAGTTTCACAAACATACCTGGATCTCTTATGTTCAATTGGAAAAAACATTAAAAGCAGTACCCTTTGCACTCGCCCAGAGCGTGGCGCATGTAACTACCGGTGGGATCTTTGAATGGCTTATGGTAGCAATCGTGAAATCTAATTATATTTATTTTTGCCATTTAAAAAAAAAACTATTAGTCCTAGAGGAACTATTAGTCCTAGAGGAAACAATAATAGGAAAACAAATGATAAGCTTGAGTTCATTCAATTGTGAGAAATATAGAATGTTTTCTACTATTCATTCTGTTTTGAGGCCAACGCTGTGTACTGAATAACTCGAAATTCTGTGAAGGCGTGTAATCCAGCAATGGAAATGCGTCGCAGGAACTGTTTCACGCTGAGAAAATTAAAAGAATAGTTTTTAGGAACCTCTCCTTTCACATGAATTTAGTATCGTGTGTTCTGTGCCCCCGTATACATTAACCCTGCGTTGTGTCCTCTCGTGAAAATCAAGACACTTCCTCGCAGCCACGCAGTACTTCCCGGGGAAAAGTTATTACACGTGTCAAGTTTAGGAGAAATGTTCGCGTAGTTAGAATCCATGTCCCGGATCACTAATTAGCGCAGTACTCTCCAGGCAGGCTCGTTTGTCTCTCATTCTTTCCACAATTTTTTCTGCCGGTGCCGTAACCCGCGCGACGCTTCGTTAAAAAAAAAGACAGTGGACTTGATAATTATTCTGTTTAGCTGGATTGTCCCGTTACTTGTCTCATTCACCTTTAGAGTCCCCGCGTACGTAATTTACCGTATTTGTCTTATAACTCTTTTGATTTGTTTTTTTAGTTTTCTTGAGCGACAGGACCGTTTCATTTAGCGTAATTAGTGAAGCGGATTAGTGTGCTTGTGTATGCAGACAGCTAGGTCAGTGGGGTCGGTAATTAGGCTGCTTATTACTGTTGAAAAGAAGGCTGCGTCAACGCTTTTTTGCTAATGTCAGCCAATGCACTTTTATCGCCGTTGAGGGAGCGGCGTCCGTCCTCGTCAGGCGGACACACACCGTTGGGATTTTTTCACCATTGCATAGGGAGGCAGGCAGGCAGGCAGACACGCCGCAGAAAAATAGGAACAAAAATAGAAAACTCGAAAGAAAAAGAGAAAATGATTATCCTCGTAAAGCGTGCGTCCCCCTGCCCTGGTGTGCGCCTCGCGTCCCCCGGGCCACCAAGGGCTCATGTGAGAAAGAAAATGTCGCGGCAAACACAAGAATAGTATACGCTGAGGGATCGTACATGACACGTATTGAAACCGATCAGAGGCTGCTGCTGTCTAATAATATCAAGACAGGTAAGAAATATAGTTATCATCAATTGATATATACCTTTATTCAATACAAAATGATAATAGTATATTCATCTTTGTTATTGTTACTACTACTACTGCTACTACTATTACTATTACTACTATTGCTACTACTATTACTATTACTACTATTACTACTACTACTACTACTACTACTACTACTACTACTACTTTTTTTTCTTTTCTTCCATTACTACTACTACTACTACTACTACTACTACTACTACTACTACTACTACTACTACTACTACTACTACTACTACTACTACTACTACTACTACAACGATCACCACCACCTACACCTTCTCGTCACTAACACTCATCCTCCAGAAATTATGAAATCAACTAACTTACCAATCCCCTCCCCCAAAATAAAAAATAATAACTCACTTATCAGCGAAAGGAAGTGCGTCT
>JACEEZ010008125.1:57500-67500 GCA_016584305.1 Chionoecetes opilio
TTTCTTTTTTTTTTTCTTTTTTATTCGGCGGAGTATGCCCCTCTACTGAGTGCCCCCCCCCCTAGTTAATTTTTTGTAATTAATCCTTTTCCTTTCATTTCCCTTATTTGTCCCTCCATTCCTCCCTTCCTGGACTTCTCTTTCCTGTTTCCATCTCCTTGTCCTCCTTGTCTTGCCCTTCCCCATTCTTCCTTCTCTCCTTTACTCTTCTGTCTCCAGCCTTCCATCCGTTACGCTTTTTATCGTGCGTTATCTCCCTTTGTCCTCCTTTACCTTTCTCCTTCCTTTCCCTCCACTCTCACTTCCCTTCTCTTTCTTTCCTCCAACTGTCATGTCTCTTTGGTCACTTCCTCTTCTTTACTTTCTTATGGCATCTCTCTCCCTCTCCATCTCTCTCTTTCTCTCTTTCTTTCTTTCTTTCAAGCTGTACTGGGAAAGAAACGAAAACAAACTCAAATAAATACAAGTCAAATGAATCACTATAATAATTAATGGCTAGATATATGATACAGTGGGTGAAGAGAAAATATTAGTTATATACGCATACATACAGGTCTCCCAGTATCTGTTCTTCCTATGTAATCCTATGCAAGCAACCCTCCACTTCTGCTCCTCCTCCTCCTGCCTTTCTCTTCCACCTCATGCATTCCTTCCTGCTCCACCTCATGCATTCATATACCTCCTCCTCGTCTTCCTCCACCTCCCTCTCCTCCTCCTCCTCCTCCTCCTCCTCCTCCTCCTCCTCCTCCTCCTCCTCCTCCTCCTCCTCCTCCTCCTCCTCCTCCTCCTCCTCCTCCTCCTCCTCCCTCCTCCTCCTCCTCCTCCCCTTCCTCTTCTCCTCCTCCTCTTCCTCTTCCTTTTCCTCCTCCTCCTCCTCTCCCCATCTCCTCTCGCTCCTCCCCCTCCTCCTCCCCTCCTCCTCCTCTCTATCTCCCCTTCCCTCCTCCTCCTCCTTCCCTCTCTCCTCCTCCTTCCTCCTCCTCCTCCTCCTCCTCCTCCCTCTCTCCTCCTCCCCCTCCACCTCTCTTCCTCTCGCCTCTCTCTCATCTTTCCCCCACCCCTCCTCCTCTCCCTTCCCTCTCTCCCCTTCTTCTTTCCCCCTCTTCCTCCTCCTCCTCGTCGAGCCATGGGCGCTGTAGATGGGAGGAGATGAATATTGCAGCGGGCCTTTTTGGGGCGATTATTTTCATTTCCGCCGCCGCGCCGATGAATCCTCCGGCGGTGTTGACCCAACGGGCTATTTGTGGTGTGAGAGGAGGAGAAGAAAAGAGGGAGAGAGGGAGAGAGAGAGAGAGAGAGAGAGAGAGAGAGAGAGAGAGAGAGAGAGAGAGGGGAAGGGGGAGAGGAGGGGAAACCTCAAACATAAATACTTACATACAAATAAAACAAACATAAGGAGAAACTTATATAAAACAAACAATATCCCCTTCACTTAATGTTACAAAAAAATTTTCGAGAGAGGGGAGAGAAAAGAGAGAGAGAAAAGGAGGGGAAAAGAGAGGGGAAGAGAGAGAGAAGGAAGAGAGAGAGATAGAGAGGGAGTAGAGAGAGAAAAGAGAGGGGAGAGGGGGAGAGAGAAGAGAGAGGGAGAGAGAGGGAGAGAGAAAAAAAAAAATGTAAAGGTCATACCTTTTTTGCTACGGGCTCCCAAATATGGAAAAAATATGGACTTAAAATATATTTTCAGATATTAGGTTGCGTGGAGGCCGGGAACGGGGTTGTTTTTTCCCTCCAAACGTTCAGCCCCTTTTGGAATCTCTCTCTCTCTCTCTCTCTCTCTCGTCCTCCTCTTCTCCCCTTTTTCCCTCTCTCGTCTTTTCCTCTCCCCCTTTTCTCTCTCTCTCCCCTCTCTCCCCTCTCTCTCTCTCTCTCTGGGGTTCCCCCTCTCTCTCTCTCTCTCCTCTCCCCTCTCTCTTCTCTCTCTCCCCTCTCCCCTTCTCTCTCTCTCTCTCTCTCTCTCTCTCTTCTCTCCTTCTCTGGGGCCTCCCCTCTCACCCTTCCTTTTCTCTCTCCCCCTCTCTCTCCCCTCCTCTCTCTCCCCTCCCCTCTCCCCTCCCCTCTCTCTCTCTTCTCTCCCCTCTCCCCTCCTCTCTCCCTTTGGGCGCTTTTAAAGGGTTTAAGAGTCCCCTATAGAGGCTATGAGTGTATTTTTTGTGCCCCTTGCTGGGAATACGGGGAGACTCACACTCCTAATGATGATGAGGGATAGGGGGGAGGAGAGTGGAGGGGGATAGGGTAGGGATAAGGGGGAAAAAGTATTAAGGGGAAAGGATGATATAATTGTAATATTTTTCCCCCTTTTTAAAATACAGTAATGGTTTTAAAATGATAGTGTTTTGGGTTATTAGATTTGTAGTCCCTATTTCTTACTCCCCACTTACTACTCCCTGTTTCTACCTACTCAAACTACTACTACTACACTACTACTCTACAAATTTAACTACTACTACTACTACTACTACTACTACTACTACTACTATGCTTTTACTACTACTACTGTTTACTGCTATTACTACTACTACAACTATACTATTACTACTACTACTGTTACTTCTACTTCTACACTACTACTACTACTAAATCTACTCCTCCTTCTCCTCCTACTTGTACTACTACTACTACTACTACTACTACTACTACTACTACTACTACTACTACTAAATCTACTCCTCCTCCTCCTACTTGTACTACTACTACTACTACTACTACTACTACTCCTACTACTATTTAAATTACTCCTCCCCCTCCCTTGTACTACTACTACACTACTCCTACTCTACTACTACTACTACTACTACACTACTACTACTACTACTACTACTACTCCACTACTACCATCCTCTCCACCACCACTACTACTACTCTATCTGTTTACTGAAAAGGGCGACCCCCCTTTGGGCCATCACCAAAATTAGCTTTTTCCCTGAGTCAAAGCCGCCACAATTTTCCCGGGTTTAATGTTTTTTAGCTCCGGGCAAAGTAGCCCCCTCCCCTTTTGGGGGGTTGAGAGTTCCCGCAACGTTGGATGGGAGCGTCAACCTTAAGGGCGTTAGGAGGTGGGTTTTGTGGGGGTTCGTGAGCACAAGGAGGGAACCGCAAACTCTCCCCCCCCCAAAAATTTTCCCATTTCGGTTTTTTTTTTATTTTTGTTTTTTTTTTTTCTCTCTGGGGCCTCTTGTTTGCCCTGTCCTGTCCCTCTTTCTCTCTCTTTTGTCCGTTTTTCCTTTTTTCTCTCTCTCTCTCTCCCCTCCTCTCTCTCCTCTCTCCCCTTTCTCTCTCTCTCTCCTGCCCTGTCTGTCTGTCTGTCGGGCTGTCTGTCTGTCTTTGCCCTGTCTGTCTCTTTTTTCTTAAAAATCTCTCTCATGTCTGTCTGCCCTGCCCTGCCCTTTTCTGTCTGTTTTCCCTGTCTGTCTGTCGGGTCTGTCGGTCTGTCTGTCTGTCTGTCTGTCTGTCTGTCTGCCCTGCCCTGCCCTGTCTTTTTGGTCTTTTTCTCTCTCTCTCTCTCATCCTCTCTCTCTCTTCTCTCTCTCCTCTCTCTCTCTCTCTCTCTCTACCTTCTTTTCTCTGGGTCTCTCTCTCCCCTCTCTCTCTCTTTTTTCCCTTCCCCCTCTCGGGCTCTTTCTCTCCTCTTTTTCCTCTTTTTAAATCTTTTTCTTTCTTTTTCCCAAATAATGTTTTTCTCTTCTTATTCTGTACCTTCACCCCCCCCCCCCCCTCTCCTCTCTCTTCTCTCTCTCTCTCTCTTTCTCTTCCCCTTCTCCTCTCTCCTCTCTCTCTCTCTCTCCCCTTCTCTCTCTCTCTCTCCTCTCTCTCTCTCTCTCTCTTCTCTCTCTCTCTCTCCTCCCCTCTCTCTTTTTCTCTCTCTCTCTTTTCTCCCTCCCTCCCCTCTCTCAAAAAGCCCTGTTTTTTTTTTCCTATCTTGAAATTTTCACACACAACCCTTAACGGGGACTAATTTTTATAAGTAATAAAAGTTTACAACCCAAAGGGTTTAAAGGGAAAACCCTCAAATTGGATCACAAGTTAAGCTCCTCCTTTCCCGCCAAAAAAATAAATAAAGGTGTCGGAGTAAAACACGGATGTATAAAAATTGGAATATTCAACGATTTCGCCCAAAGTTTTCTTCGGACAAAGTCATAAGGGGGAAACTCATTCCCCAAATTTTTCCCCCCCCTTCCCCCTTTTTTTCCCCTTCCCCTCTGTCCCCCCCCTTTTCCCCCTTCCCCTCGGGCCCCCTTCCCCTCTGCCCCTTCCCCTTTTCCCCCTTTCCCCCCTTTTCCCCCCTTCCCCCCTTTTCCCTTCCCTTTTCCCCCTTTCCCCCCTCTCCCCCTTCCCCTCTTTTCCCCTTTCCCTCTGCCCCTTCCCCTCCCCCCTTCCCCCCTTTTTCCCCCCTTCCCCTCTTCCCTTCCCCCTGGCCCCCTTCCCCCCTTTTCCCCCTTTCCCCCCTCTGCCCCTTCCCCTCTTCCCCCTTCCCCTCTTCCCCTTCCCCTCTGCCCCTTCCCCTCTTCCCCTCTTCCCCTTCCCCTCTTCCCCTTCCTCCTCCTCCTCCCTTCCCCTCCACAGGAAAAGTTATGTATCAGTAAAGAAAAAAGCGGAAGAGGAAATAAGTAACAGATAATGGAAGGAGATTAAAAAAAATGGTCAGGGGGTTACAAAAACGGGGGGGGGGGGGTGGGGGCGAGGGGGGGGGGAAAAAAAAAAAAAGGGGAGGGGGGGGGGGAGGGGGGAAAAATTGGGGGGAAAAAAATACGACTAAAATCTTTGGCTTTTTATTATTTTTTTTTCCTGGTTTTTTTTATATCCCTGGGGGTTTGGGGGGGGGGGGAAAAGAGAGGAGAGAGAAAGAGAGAAAAGAAGAAGAGAAAAGAGGGGAGAGAGAGAGGGGAAGAGAGAGAGAGAGAGGAGAGAGATATGACTTACACAAATATTAATCTTCAGTAATATACAATTAAGATAGCATTCCTAACCGCCTGCTCTTCATACTCTTGGGCAAAGGGAAGACTGGCAGAAATGTAATGAGGGAAAAAAAAGTAAGTTCATATTTCTTTTCGGAAATTGCAACGTCGGCCGAACACCTGAGTCCCGTGAGTCTGTGTTTTGTTGTTGCAGTTTTTCATGTTGTTTATATGCGTTGAAGAGAGAGAGAGAGAGAGAGAGAGAGAGGAGAGAGAGAGAGAGAGAGAGAGAGAGAAGAGAGAAGAGAGAGAGGGGAAGAGAGAGAGGAGATAGAGAGAGGAGAGAAGAGAGGAGAGAGAAAATGTACCAATTTTGGGTTCGGGGGAAAAAGAAAAAAAAAAAAATCGGATTTATATTAAACGGGTTATGTATTTTGCTGTTGTTCTGTTTCTCTTCCGTCTTTAGTTTTTATGCCAAGACAAACTTGTAGTCCCTTGAGGCCCACAACGTAATGTCTATTGTAATTTGGGTACCATTAGACGATTTTAATAAGTATGAGCAAGATTTTATACATATGACCTGTTTAGTATCCTTGTCGACTAACTAATTTGGTATATTCAGTTACTTTTCGTAATTTTAGGGCTAAAAACCCAACATTTTATGAAATAAAAGGGAAAAGACCCCTGGGTGAAAAGGGGTTTTACTAACTCTTCCATTTTTTTGCACATGTAGTTGTAATCCATAATGTCAGTTCCTTAGAAATTGCCCACCAAATTGAAAAGTATAGAAACTCTCTTCTTATATTTTCAATTTTCTTTTCACTCCATGCTATAAAGTATCGCGGAGCTTGCAACGTGGGAGTTAGAAATAGGAAAAAAAAAAATAAGAAAGGTGGCGGCCGGATATTGCCTAACGTAATCGAATGTTTAGCTTTTCCGTTTTGCTGTATTTCTCCTCAAAAATTGTGTTCACGGGCAAAAACCTAGCTTGAAAAACCTTCTCACATCTTTCTCTTCCAAGGCCTTGCAATACAGAGGAAGGGCAAGTACTACACCTGTTATTAACCCCTTGAGACACAGAACGTAATTCCCATTGTAATTTGGGTACTATTAGATGACTTTGATGAATATAAGCAATGTTTTAGAGATATGACCTGCTTAATATCCTTGTCCACTAGTTAATTAGGTTTATATAGTTAGTTACTTTTCGTAATTTTATGGTTAACAACAGACGATTTTATATAGCAAAGGAAAGATCTGGGCGTGAAGGAGTTAAAGGGCCGTGGCGAGGCAAAAAACAGGGTGCATAGATATTTCCCAGGTTCTTACCGCTCCCCCCGCCCCCCCCCCTTGCCCCCCCCCCCTTGCCCCCCCCCCCCTTTTCCCCCCCCCCCCCCCCCCCCCGAATGAAAAAGAAACACGTGTAGGCCCCACCAAAAAAGTCATCAGCCGCCCGTGTATTGTTTTGTAAAGTTTTTCTCTTTTGCTGGTATCTATCTTTTATCTTTTTTATTTTTTTTTTGTGTTCTGTTTTTTTTAGGGATTTACTTTTTTTTTTTTTATATTATCCGTTTTTTTTTTTTTTTTTTTTCCCTTCCTGTGTCCCAGGAAAAAAATATCAAGGATTTGGGTGTTTTCGAGGAAATGTGTGTGAAGTGGTGGAGAGTTTCGTGAAGGGGGGCGGGGGGGAACCCATAACAAAGAAGTGGCCACGGCGAGGGTGTAAATGTCATATCGGGAAAAAATTTTCTTGCTCTTATTTGAGGATGGGCACCAAATTTAAGTTTCATGACTTTTTCGGTCTTTTCTTTATGTTTTTCATCCTCCCCCCGTGGCCACTTTTTTTATGGGTTTTGGTGTTTCCCCCCCCGCCCCCTTCAGAAAATCTCCACCACTTCATCACACATTTCCCCGTAACACCCAATCCTTGGGTATTTCTTCCTCTGGCCTCTCTGGGGCCCTTGTTTAGGGTCACAAAAAATTTAATTTGCCCTTTGTTAGGTTTTTTCTGTCACCCATTTGAAAATAATGAAGTTATACCCAAAGCGCGTCCCGTTCAAATTACTCGCGGGGTGAGGCGATCCTTTTTTAAAAGCTTCGTCTTTTAAATTTAAAGTGGGATCTGAACATTCCTCAACGGTCTTTATGGCCCGCCCTGCTTTAAACAACTGCCATATGTAGGGTATCTCTCTCCGGAAGTTTTCTAGGCTGCTATAGAGTCATTTTCAGAATTCCCTTATTGGGGGGCGTCCCGTTATGATGGGGGCGAACAAAATTTTTGGGGGCGCTTTTAAATCTTTTTTTTTAATAATTATTTTCAAACCCATATTTTTTTTTCGGGCTTATTTTTTAGTCTATACTACTTGTTTTTTAGAGACAGATAGAGATTTTTTTAGGTATCCACTTTTTTTTTTTATCACATTTACTAATTTCCTTTTTTTTTTTTTTTTATCACTTATTGTTTTCCTTCTTTTTTTTATCACATTTACTGGTTCCTTTTTTTTTTTTTTTTTTTGCCGTGTCCCCGGGGTGGAGCGTGTGTGGCCGCATCGGTCTTTGTGGGGATCGCGAGGTTAGGCTTGTTTGCTCCTGAAGGCGAAGAAGGGAATGCACAACAGCAGGCGACCCGGGATTGTGTGTTTTTCTTCTATTTTACTTCGTGCGGTGTTTTTTTTTTTTTTTTTTTTTTTTTTATTAATTTTTGGGGTTGTGGTTTGGGGGATCTAAACCCTAACCCTTGTTTTTCTTTACGGGGGTTTTTTTTTTTTTGGGTTTTTTTTTATGGAGTTTTGTTTCTGTGTGTGGTTTTTTTTAACGTTTTTTTTGCTGTAGGTTTTGTGTGTGTGTGTTTTCTTTAGCTTTTTCTTTTTGCTGTGTTTTTCTGATCTAAACTGTAACGTTGTTTTTCTTTAGTGGGGTTTTTTTTTTTTTTTTTTTTTTTTTTTTTCGGGTTTTTTTTCGGTGCTTGTTTGTTCTTTTTAGGTTTTGTGTGTAGGTAGTTAGGCCTATGTTTTCTTTTTCCTTTCCTTTTTTTTTTTTTTTATCAGTTTATTTTTTTGTGATTTTTGTTCTGCTCTTCGTTTTTCAGTTTTATATTCCCTTTCATTCAGTTTTCATTTTGTTGTTTTATTTGCTTTTCTTTTTTGTTGTTTTGAAGTCTGTACGTTTTTCTCCCCTGTCTGTGTCTGTATTTAGTTTAATTTAAGTTTAATTGTGTTTTTAGTTTAGTTGAGTTGAATTTTCTACCTACCAATCGGTGTCTGTCTTTGTCTCTATTTACCTGTTTTGTACGTTTCTTTATCGAGTGTTTCTTTCATTGTGTCTGTCTGTCTATATGTGTGTATGTCTTTATGTACTATTCAACCCCTTCACACCCATATCTTTGCTGTATGAAAATAGTCTGTTGTTAGCCATGAAATCACAAAAGTAACTTAATATACCAAATTAGCTAGTGGACAAGGATACTAAACAGGTCATATCTAAAGAATATTGTTTATACTTCATTAAAATAGTCAAATGATGGTCAAACTACAATGGGAATTACGTTCTGGGCTTCAAGGGGTTAAGTATGTTGGGTAATACGTCTATTGGATTGCCGGATTGTCGGATATTGTCTGTCGGATCGGATCTATTTGAACAACTGGGTGGTTATCTCTCTCTATCTCTCTATCTATGTGGATGTGTGTGTGTGTTAGGGTATGTGGATGCGTCTATTTGTTGGTCTTCTCTCTCTCTCTCTCTCTCTCTCTCTCTCTCTCTCCTCTCTCCTCTCTCTCGTCTCCTCTCTCTCCCCTCTCTCTCTCTCCCCATCTCTCTCTCCCTCTTCTCTCTCTCTCTCTCTCTCTCTCCCCTCTCTCTCTCCCCCTCTCTGTCCCTCTCCTCTCTCTCTCCTCTCTCTCTCTCTCTCTCTCTCTCTCTCTCTCGCTCTCTCTCTCTCTCTCTCTCTGTCATTGTTCTGCTTTAACTACAGCCATTTACCCGCTATTGTATTTTCTATATATTTCTTCCCTCATATTTACTCTTCCCTGTTCTATCCTTCGTTTTATTATTTCCTCCATTTCCTATCCTTTGTTCTCTTCTTTCCTTTATTTTATTATTAACTCCATTTCCTATCCTTTGTTAAACCTCTTTTTACGCTTTCATTTCTCTATTGTATGCTTCTCTAATTTCTTTTAATCCTCCTCCAGTATTCTCTCTTAATAATCCTCCAGTATTCTCTTTTAATAATCCTCCAGTATTCTCTTTTAATCCTCCTCCAGTATTCTCTTTTAATAATCCTCCAGTATTCTCTTTTAATCCTCCAGTATTCTCTTTTAATAATCCTCCAGTATTCTCGTTTAATAATCCTCCAATATTCTCTTTTAATCCTCCTCCAGTATTCTCTTTTAATAATCCTCCAGTATTCTCTTTTAATCCTCCTCCAGTATTCTCTTTTAATAATCCTCCAGTATTCTCTTTTAATATTTCCCAGTATTCTCTTTTAATAATCCTCCAGTATTCTCTTTTAAAAATCCTCAGTATTCTCTTTTAATAATCCCCCAGTATTCTCTTTTAATCCTCCAGTTTCTCTTTTATTCCTCCAGTATTCTCTTTTATCCTCCTCCTATTCTCTTTTAATAATCCTCCGTATTCCCTTTTAATCCTCCAGTTTTTCTCTTTTAATAATCCTCCAGTTATTCTCTTTTAAATCCTCCTCCGTATTCTCTTTTAAATAATCCTCCTTTATTCTCTTTTTTTTAATCCTCCAGTATTCTCTTTTAATAATCCTCTAGTATTCTCTTTTAATCCTCTCCAGTATTCTCTTTTAAAATCCTCCATTTAATTCTTTTTAATCCTCCAGTTTCTCTTTAATAATCCTCCAGTATTCTCTTTTAATAATCCTCCAGTATTCTCTTTTAATAATCCTCCAGTATTCTCTTTTAATAATCCTCCAGTATTCTCTTTTAATAATCCTCCAGTATTCTCTTTTAATAATCCTCCAGTATTCTCTTTTAATCCTCCTCCAGTATTCTCTTTTAACCTCCTCCATTCTCTTTTAATAATCCTCCAGTATTCTCTTTTAATCCTCCTCCAGTTTTCCCTCTTTTAATCCTCCTCCAGTATTC
>JACEEZ010008125.1:72500-75000 GCA_016584305.1 Chionoecetes opilio
TTATCACTGATGGAATGTTTACAAATTAATTACTTCGTCACGAAAAAGCACAAAGCGTCTGGGAATTTTCTGCCTGTAAGAATAAACGAGAACACAAACGCTATTATTTCTGCCAAGGAGGAGGATGTTGCTATATTTTTCTCCGGAGATAATCCTTGTAATGCTTGTAGTTGTCACCGGAATGCAGGAAAGCGTCCAGCGGCAACAATAACTCAAAGACTAACGTCCCTGCGAACATTTGTCAGCAGCATGGAATTCCTAAAGTTGTGAGCATCAAGAAGATTTAATAGTGGCGTCATGAGGGGAGGGATGCTGCTGGTTCTTGGGGTAGTTAATGGTTGTGAGATGTTGGCTGAAGGTGATGGGTTGGCGCTCAGGCTGGGACGCCTCACTTTAATCTAACCGGCCAAATTTGATGACAGTTTGCCTCTATTTCTGTTAATATTGCTGTTTCTACTGTTATTACTACTACTACTACTACTATTTCTGTTAATATTGCTGTTTCTACTGTTATTACTACTACACTATACTATTCTGTAATATTGCGTTCTAACTGTTATTACTACTACTACTACTACTATTTCTGTTAATATTGCTGTTTCTACTGTTATTACTACTACTACTACTACTATTTCTGTTAATATTGCTGTTTCTACTGTTATTACTACTACTACTACTACTATTTTTGTTAATATTGTTGTTTCTACTGTTGTTGTTACTACTACTACTACTACTACTACTACTACTACTACTACTACTACTACGTCTGCTCAAGGTCATCTCCCATTGCCACTTTTGTTGATTTAAGTAAAGCCTTCGATAGAATAGATCATTTCCTGCTTGGTAAGAAACTGTTATCCTCAGGTATACCTGTTGATATGACCCTCACATTAATGCACTACTTTAGAAACCAACAAGCACAAGTCAGATGGCATCAGTCCAAGAGTGAATTC
This sequence comes from Chionoecetes opilio, assembly GCA_016584305.1. Classification (NCBI taxonomy): domain Eukaryota; kingdom Metazoa; phylum Arthropoda; class Malacostraca; order Decapoda; family Majidae; genus Chionoecetes; species Chionoecetes opilio. The sequence continues at coordinate 73,454 of JACEEZ010008125.1, forward strand.
TATTTCATTGAACAGGGAGTAAGGCAGGGAGGTGTTTTATCCCCATTTTTATTTAATTTTTATATAAATGAAATTATTGAAAAAGTTTCCAGCTTGGACATAGGATGTAGGCTTGGTGTCCACAGACTTAATGTTGTAGGTTACGCTGATGATCTGGTTCTCCTGGCTGCGTCAAGAGACGACATGGAGGTATTATACAATTGTTTATGTAATGAAATTGTAAATCACAAACTTGTGATAAACAAAGAAAAAACCAGATGTATGAGATTTAATTTAAGAAAAAAATTTGTATTGGGTAATATAAAACTTAATGGCGATGAACTAAAAGTTGTGAGCTGCTACAAATACTTAGGACACAATATTTCCTTCAATTTTAAAGATAGTGATGACATCGATTTTCGGTTAAACTCATTTTACTCATCTTTTAATAGTGTATATAGAGATTTTAAGTTTTTAGATTTTAATGTTCTTTTGTTTTTATTTAACTCTTACTGCTGTCCAGAATATGGCTTGGCCCTATGGAATGATACCTCAGTTTTTAGATCTTGTTTTTTTAAAGCGTTTAATGTAGCATATAATAATGGTTTAAAACTCATGTCGGGAGTACCTACATATGCCAGCAGCCACATCACTGCTGAAAACTGCAATCAATTATTATTAAGGCATCTCACAGCCCTTATACAAGTTAGATTCTTTAAAAGACTGATTAGGTCAAACAATCCTATCATTAAATATAATATATATTTTTATACAAAAGGTCTTTTTATGACTTATGTGAGACATTTATTTGATCAGTATTACAATATCAATATATTTGAAGAGGCTCTGGATGTTATTAAGGCCAGGATAGTCTGGGTACAGCGACATGAGGAGAGGCGAGGCCCCTGTTTATTTTATGGATATTAATCCCTTCATAGATTAGGGGTTAACTTTTTTATATTTCCTATGTTGTTTACAAATGTATTACATATTTTAGTTTTGTATATATATATATACTTTATAGATCATTTTAATTTATATCAATTGATTTTAATGGTTAGCCTATTCATACATTTTGTTTTATTTGTACATGTATGAGATTTTTAATTTGATATCTTAAGGTGAAACACATAAAAATATATACCTGAAAAATGTATCATATAAGTATGTGCAAATTATGCTGTTTGTATATAACAATAACATTTATTTTTTCTTATTGTATATCTCGTGCGTCTACTCTACGTACTATGTAAGTTTCTTACGAAAATAAAATGTACTGAACTGAACTGAACTACTACTACTACTACTACTACTACTACTACTACTACTACTACTACTACTACTATTTTTGTTAATATTGCTGTTTCTACTGTTATTACCACTAATACTAATACTAATACTATTTCTGTTAATAAATGCTTCTGCTGTTGTTACTACTACTACTACTACTACTACTACTACTACTACTACTACTACTACTACTACTACTACTACTACTACTACTACTACTACTACTACTACCATTACTACTACTACTACTACTACTACTACTACTACTACTACTATTA
>JACEEZ010008125.1:80000-85411 GCA_016584305.1 Chionoecetes opilio
CGACATTTGGTAAAGATTTAATCCTGATGTATTTGATGAAGTAACATTTTTATTTCCATCTCTGAGATATCTGAACTTAACTTAGGTTGATAGGAAGTTATACCCTATTCTTACACACGCTTACTTGCTATATTCTCTTATACTGCATACTATATGTCTTATACTATACTCTTATACTTACTTACTTATTTATTTACTTACTTACTTTACTTACTTACTTATACTATATGTCTTATACTATACTCTTATACTTACTTACTTATTAATTTACTTACTTACTTTACTTATTTATTTATTTACTTACTTACTTTACTTACTTACTTATACTATGCTTATACTATGTCTTATACTATACTCTTATACTTACTTATTTATTTACTTATTTACTTTACTTTACTTACTTATACTATACTTATACTATGTCTTATACTATACTCTTATACTTACTTACTTATTTACTTACTTACTTTACTTACTTACTTATACTATACTTATACTATGTCTTATACTTTGCTCTTATACTTACTTACTTACTTATTTACTTACTTACCTTACTTACTTACTTATACTATACTTATACTATATGTCTTATACTATACGCTTATACTTACTTATTTATTTACTTACTTACTTTACTTACTTACTTATACTATACTTATACTTATACTATATGTCTTATACTATGCTCTTATCCTAATATTATCTCTGTATTGTCTTCTTTATGGACTGGCAAATAGCGGACTTTTTGTTACTTTTTTATGCCCTTGACCAAGCCTTCGTGTTGTAAAAATAAAATCGGTATGAAAGGGCTGTAGTGTGTGTGTGTGTGTGTATGTGTGTGTGTGTGTGTGGGGGGGGGGGGAGAACCATTAGTTAGTAGATATTACGGGATTTTCCGCGATGGCAGTTTGCGTTTTGACAGCTTGATGGTTTGATGATAGTTCTTTTTTTGCCCATGGCCAGTACAGGTGTGATGTCAAATAAACAAAAAAACAGGCTGACAAAGGGCTGGTGTGTCTGCGGGGGGGGGGGGGGGGGGGTGAAGTCGATCTGTTAGTCGATTTTGCGTGATTTTCTGCTATGACAGTCCTCCTAACGCAACGCTAAGAAGTGGAAGCAGACGTCGTTATTGCGTTATCACTTTCATATCCAACTCTGAGATACATGCACTCTGCTAAGGTTAATAGGAAGTTATATCCATTACTATTCCTACACTTACTTTTTATATTCTGTTACTGTCTTCTTTATGAGGACTGGCAGCTAGCGGGGTTTTTGTTACTTTTTTATGGCCATGACCAGTCCTTTGTTATGTATAAAAAAAAAAAAAAAAACGCTGGCAAAGGGATGTAATGTTTGTGTGTGGGGTTGAAGGACGATCCAGTTAGTCGATTTTACGTGATTTTCTGGTATAACAGTCTTCGTAACGCAACGCTAAGAAGTGGAAGCAGACGTCGTTATTGCGTTGTTGGTGCGGCCATCAGTCAGCCTCTCACAGCCAGGACCGGAAATGTCTCGCCGGTGAAATATGTCGCCATTAAATATACACTGCAAGCGATAGCGGCAGAGGCACAGCCAGTACGCCTCTTTATGTGCAGTATTAACATGAAGTATTTATTTAATGAAGAATGATATCACTTCATCTATCATTAATTTCACGGGAGAATGACATGAAATTTGATTATGAAGATCATGAAGTTTGATCTCACTGCATTTGTAAACTTCACGGGAGAACAACTTTAATTTGGGTTCATTGCAGCTTTTGAAAAATCTCTGGTTTACTTAAAATGAAAGACTATGTAGGTTATGCAATGTTACTAATTATGTTTTCTATATAGATATTTATTATTTAATGTAATACAAAATACGGCACCGCGGGGCTTCACATGCACCTCACGAAAAAAGATGTAAGTTACGATATAGAACTAAGTTTCATCGTAGTGGTGACATGTATGCTCGTATTCGTAGTCACATACCATGATTGCTCGTGGTAATTGCTATGATTTTGTTCCATATCTACTCAGTCAAAATTATTCACTTGATCTTGTAGCTGCCATGGAAAGTCCTAGAACAATCATACAGTACTCCTATTGCAATCACAACAGAGCTGGCATGACATATTGATTTGATTAGGACAAGACAAAAAGTGAACAATGACCACGTACAATGATGGTATGTGACTACGAATACGGGCAGTAGTGACACGCGTCTCTTAAATATTATCATTATTGTGTATCATTATCGTGTATTGTGCCGCGGTAAGAATAATGTCGATTGAAGCCCCTGTTGAGTGTGGTTGGGGAGGGATATGTAGGGCGATCGCAGCTTTCCCTTGTAACCATCGGGTGGTGAGGCGGGTGAGGCTATCCCGACCAGGTACTGATACACAAGTTGTCTTATTTGATTAACTGTATTATCATTATTATTATGTTAGCCAAAAACAAACAAATAAGACGCATAAGGACATTGTAGGACTTTTTTTTACACATTTTTGTTTGTTTTAAAAGTGATATGAACAAGTTTAGTGTTGTGGAGCCTTGGCGGTGACGGGCGGGCGGTGATGCATGGCGACGATTAGCATTCATTAGTCATCGCGCCGCGCCGGACGAGGCGGAGACGCGACGCCGCACATCCATCTCGGGGATAAACGCCTTGAATCGCGCCGCATCGCTTCACACTCCGCGGTTATATAAGAGGTGTTGAGTTTTCCCGTTAAATGAGAATTAACACATACGTATTTTTTAGTATCAATTCAATGGTAGAAATACAACTATTGACCTCACGGGGTTCACGATGTAATACCAAGATTCGTTATATACAGTACGTACGTAACTTTGCGCCAAGATACATTCCTAAATCTTTCACTCGCACTCCGTAGTTTTGTCACACTGTTTTCGATACTTGCCTTCGCTATTCGCTATTTGCTTTCCTATATTTGCTATTTGCTTTGCTATATTTGCTATTTGCTTTGCTATATTCGCTATTTGCTTTTCTATATTCGCTATTTGCTTTGCTATATTCGCTATTTGCTTTGCTATATTCGCTATTTGCTTTTCTATATTCGCTATTTGCTTTGCTATATTCGCTATTTGCTTTTCTATATTCGCTATTTGCTTTCCTATATTCGCTATTTGCTTTGCTATATTTGCTATTTGCTTTCTATATTCGCTATTTGCTTTGCTATATTCGCTATTTGCTTTCCTATATTCGCTATTTGCTTTGCTATATTCGCTATTTGCTTTGCTATATTCGCTATTTGCTTTCTATATTCGCTATTTGCTTTGCTATATTCGCTATTTGCTTTCCTATATTCGCTATTTGCTTTGCTATATTCGCTATTTGCTTTGCTATATTCGCTATTTGCTTTGCTATATTCGCTATTTGCTTTCTATATTCGCTATTTGCTTTCTATATTCGCTATTTGCTTTCCTATATTCGCTATTTGCTTTCTATATTCGCTATTTGCTTTCCTATATTCGCTATTTGCTTTCCTATATTCGCTATTTGCTTTCTATATTCGCTATTTGCTTTCCTATATTCGCTATATGCTTTTCTATATTCGCTATTTGCTTTCCTATATTCGCTATATGCTTTTCTATATTCGCTATTTGCTTTCCTATATTCGCTATTTGCTTTGCTATATTTGCTATTTGCTTTCTATATTCGCTATTTGCTTTGCTATATTCGCTATTTGCTTTCCTATATTCGCTATTTGCTTTCTATATTGCTATTGCTTTCTATATTCGCTATTTGCTTTCTATATTTCGCTATTGCTTTTCTATATTCGCTATTTGCTTTCCTATATTCGCTATATGCTTTTCTATATTCGCTATTTGCTTTCCTATATTCGCTATATGCTTTTCTATATTCGCTATATGCTTTCCTATATTCGCTATTTGCTTTTCTATATTCGCTATATGCTTTTCTATATTCGCTTAAGTGAGACTAACACACCAAGCACATTATATTGGCTCAATAGCACTGGTTCTGTTTCTCCCTGATGAACTTAAGCTGCATTTACAAATATATTTCAAGTTGTTTGAAGTGCCTCTGCAGCAGCAGGTCGCGCCGGGACATGTAAGAGGTTTTTTCTCATGTACCTCACCTTGTTTTATGTACCTCAGTGCTGTATGCGGATATATTTCTGCCACAAAAAATATGATATTTCTACATTTTTACACACAACATGGTGCCTGCATTCTTTAGTTTAGGGGAAATGTACCCAATCACTTAGCACACACACACACACACACACACACACACACACACACACACACACACACACACACACACACACACACACACACACACACACACACACACACACACACACACACACACACACACACACACACAGAGTGTATCACCGTATCTCTCCGTTCTTGCGCTGTATTTGATCTCATTTCACGCTTCACTCCTTCCCCCTGACATGGCTCTCCCGACGCCTGACTCCTGGCACCATTACTCCCGCCCATCCTGCCCATCACTCCGCCCATTAGGAGCAGCGCTGCGCCCTGAACGATACGCAATGACCAGCCGAATGATCTGCTACTTTGATATACATGCTGTAACGTGATTCAGTATTATGCCTATTCCTGTATTACTCAGTGGCTTTTACGAGTGTTCACGCTGGCTATTGCCTAAATGATCTGTGCTATAGTTGGGGAGAGAGAGAGAGAGAGAGAGAGAGAGAGAGAAGAGAAGAGAGGAGAGAGAGAGAAGAGAGAGAGAGAGAGAGAGAGAGAGCGAGAGAGAGCGTGCGTGCGTGCGTGCGTGCGTGCGTGCGTGCGTGCGTGCGTGCGTGCGTGCGTGCGTGCGTGCGTGCGTGCGTGCGTGCGTGCGTGAAGAAAAAAAATTATATATATATATAAAGAAAGAGAAAAAAAGAGCAAGAAAGAAAGAGAAAGAAAGAGAGAGAAAGAAAGAGAGAGAAAGAAAGAGGGAGAGAAAGAAAGAGAGAAAGAAAGAGAGAGAGTATATTAAACAACGATAGTTACTCAGACAACTACTACTACTACTACTACTACTACTACTACTCTTGTCGAGAGCTGCTTGGTATGGGAAAGGAGCCTGCATGGGAACTCGCGCGTGGTGACCCTCGGGAGAGGCGTCGTAGGGTGGGCGAGGCGACGCGCCCCCCGGCGTATGCCCCCAATGATTGATTGATATTACTACTACTACTACTACTACTACTACTAATACTACTATTACTTTCAGTGGAGTAGCAGAAAAAATGTAAAGTAAAATGTGGAATCTGAGCATTTCCTTGGCAATTTCTCTCTCTCTCTCTCTCTCTCTCTCTCTCTCTCTCATCTCTCTCTCTCCTCTCTCTCTCTCTCTCATCCTCTCTATCTCTCTCCTCTCTCTCTCTCCTCTCCTCTTCCTCTCCTCTCTCTCTCTCTCTCTCTCTCTCT